>CATIWR010322570.1:0-11539 GCA_949677035.1 Omphalea diandra | reverse complement strand
GGCTAGATATTGGCAACTTTCTGCCAATGCCAATGAAATTCTCAGCTACTTTCCTGTGAGTGAACACCAGATTCAGGCAGATTGGGGAGCTGCAAACTAGTGATGGTGGAAGTCAGAGAGGCACACCTTTTCTCATAACTTATGCCTGGCAGAAAAAGCAAGGCAACGAAGTGCATGCCTATGAGACATCACTAGCCTCTGACCTACAATGGCACTCAGACTTGGACCTAATGCACATTGAACCTTTAACAATTATGCCCACAATGCATGTTCAAATCCACAAATCAATAAATCCTTCTCTTTGTCCCAGGTCAATAAAAAGCCTTCAAATGAAGTAATTGTTCAACCTCTTGTGCAATGAAAAGAACTAAATCCCAACTAAAATTTGTTTTGGGCATCTTCCATGACAATTTCTAATTTAGTAAAAAAGTCCAAACTTGCACTGACTCAAAGAGAGCAGTGTTCCACAAACATTATGAAAAACATGCCCCAGAAACCTTTTATACAGCTAAAAGAATATATGTGTATGTGTGTGTGTATACATATATATACAAATACATATATATGTATGTATATACAAGTGTGTGTGTACATATGCATACATATATATATACATATATGTACATATATATGCATGTACACATACATACATACATATATGTGTATATACATGTGTATATGTACACACACACACACGCACACACACATATATATATATACATGTATGTGTGTGTGTACACACATATAAATATACACACATATGTATATATAGACACACATACACACATATATATACATATATTCTTTTAGCTGTATGTCCTATATATAGAGAGAGAGAGACAGAGAGACATACAGCTAAAAGAATACATACATATATATATTCTTTTAGTTGTATGTCTCTCTATATATAGGACACATAGTTAAAAGAATACATACATATATACATACATACATATATATGTACATATATATATATATATACACACACTCAAACTTACGCTGTATAAGTAAAAAACATTACTTCATGCCACATGTACATGAAAGAGAGCAGATAACCAAACCACAAACAAATGCAAGCATATATCATATTAAAGAGGAAAAAGGTGTAGGGGAGGGTATTACCTGCTTTAATTCCTTTGTTTGAGCTGCAGAAGATGGCTGTTTTGGACCAACTGCAGGTTTGGCAGCAGGAGCCTGCAGAATACAAATGAAAAATACCACAACGTTGTGGTAAAAATGCAGTGTGCAAGAAATAATTCAAACAAAAGATGCCAACATGTACTATAAATTATTTCTTTGGGACATGCTCACATCATTATCAGAATCAGAGCCAGAATCATCAGACTCGCTTTCAGAACTGTCTTTCACATCACTCTTTTTCGATGTCTTCCCATTCAAAGGAGCTGTGGTTGCCTTTGCAGTTGCGCCCTAAAACACCCAAAATAAATAAAAGATACAACTTATGTGCATTCTGAATTCAAATACAGAACACTAAAAGTAGGTCATAACATGGATTCATTGCAGTCCACCAGACACATATTAATTTAAAGAGTTAAGAATGACACCTCATCCGAATCAGAGGACTCGTCAGAATCGCTATCATCCGAACTCTCACTTGAGTCAACTTTCTTATTGGTAGCTGGTACAACTACCTTCCTAGGAAGAGAAGTCTTCACAGGAGTGTCCTAAAAATGCAAAATACAAAGAGAAATTCAGTTTGTTAGCTACGGCTTGATGATATACTACAACAGTGCAAATTCAAATTCCATTGTAAAAAAACATGATATTTTAGTAACCACATCCAGGTACTAGAGTTGCAAAAACAAATGATTTACACCTTTTCTTCATCAGAATCACTATCAGAGCTATCACTGGATTCAGCTTTTTTCTTGCTAACTCCTTGAGGGACAATCTTTGAAGCTGAAGCCTTGGTAGATAATTCCTACATGAACAAAAATTTAGTGATACTCAAAAGGGCAATCTAATTCTCAAAATAGAAGGGTTTGCATAAAAGGAAAAATTATATATATATATATATATATATATATAGCCCTGAGAAAGAGAAGTTAATGAACAAGAAATGTATTGATGATAATAAATGCTCAATGCTTATCATGCTTAGATAACACATCAGTTGTTTTACTTAGTCAAATTTCCTAATATATATACATATTTGGATAATCATGTGATACATTTTTGGTTGGATAATCATGTGATACATTTTTGGTCTAAGAACAATACAGAAACTGGACAAACACTACTCACAGCTTCGTCATCTGAAGAGCTATCAGACTCGGAAGAATCACTAGAGTCCTCAGAGCTTGCAGGAGCTTTTTTAGAGCCTGTTTCTGGCAACTTCTTCGTTTGGGAGGATTGCTTGGCAGGCTTCAGCATTTGATAGAGTGAGTTGTCAGTACTTAAATAATATGGCTGATCATAAGACAAAAAAATGTCATCCACATACTGGTAAATTCACCTCATCATCAGAATCATCTGAACTGCTGCTATCTGCCTTGCCCTTAGCTGAGCCATTTTTGGCATCCACTTGTGGCTTTTTTGGAGGAACAGAAGCTTTGGCATGAGGCTCCTGAAAAAAAAAATGAAAGCAAAAAAGAAATTTAAAAAACATAAAGATAAGCAAGTACTAATGAAAGGTCGAATGTTAAATTCACCTCATCCTCATCATCAGAATCATCATCTGAAGAATCTGAACTGCTGCTCTCTGCCTTGCCCTTCTTAGAAGGAGGACCTACTGAGCCCTTTTTGGCATCCACTTGTGGCTTCTTTGGAGGAACAGGAGCTTTGGCATGAGGCTCCTGAGAAAAAAAAATAAAGGTGAGCAAGTATCAATGATATGAGGAATCTCCCTCACTACTAGATTCTACAACAGGTGGGTTTATAGCTCTAGTAACTGTTTGCTGCTTCTTAAGTGGAAGCGCAGTTTGGGGGCATCCTCCTGAGTAAAAATTACAATAAATTAAAAAATGTGTGTGTGTGTGTGTGTGTGTGTAGAGAGAGAGACAGAGAGAGAAAGAGAAAGGGTGCACCATCTATTGGAATTTTATTCAATGCTCACCTCATCTGAAGAGGATTCCTCACTACTAGATTCCTTAACAGGTGGTTTTGCTGCTTTTAAGTTGTTGGTTACAACTTTAGCCTACATCATATAATTGAAAACATAATTGAGATAAACTAAATGTTTGTTTTTTTAAAAAAAAAATAATGACATTTTCACTTATGTCTTAAAAACTTTTATATTCAAAAAAAAAAAAAACCATAATTACCTTTTGTTCTTCTTCAGAAGAAGAATCATCAGAACTACTGGATTCTGCTTTCTTCTTCTTCTTCTGAGTCTTCACCTCAACCTTTTCTTTCTTAACAGCTTGTTTTACCTCATCATCTATCTTTTGTTTCTTAGCACTCACGAGCTTCTCAATAGCCTCTTCAGCTTCTCTCTTACCTGCAAGACAAAATTTTCATACCCCCATATGACAGTAGAATAGCAGAACGCTAGAAAAAAAAAACCAGAAAAAGATTGGAACCCATCACATAAAACAAAACCAGTTACGGGAACGAAATGCAAAAGAGTGGAGGATGAGTCAGCACATAATTTACAAAATTAAAAAGTTAAACAACAGATGCCAAATACTAACAGGTAAGAAATCACATAGCATCCAAATGAAAACTCATTAATGATAGAAACACAGTATTGTAATAGTCATAAACAACACAAGATTAAAAACTATAAAACCAAAATAAATTATACTAAACAAGAATAAGGTGAATTTATTTACATTTAACTTCAGACAGCAGTACACCAAAGATAAACAGAATACAACTTCAACATTCGAAAAGCTACACAAAGCCAACACAATCAAATTGAAATGCCAAAACAAGATTATACCTTTCTTTCCAGACTTTAAAGCTGGGGTTACAGCAGGAGCAGCATCAACCTATAACACAACCAAAAAACAAACAAATAAAAACCGCAAAACCATAAGCAGCAGTCACTGATATAGAAAACAAAATAAAGGAAGACGGAGTACTTTGGGAGTTGATTTCTTGCTAGATTTGCCCATAATTGATAGCAGAGAAATTTTGATGTTGGTTTGTTTTAGAGGGAACTGCGAGGCTCCGCAAAACCCTAGTTTTAAGATATGTTTAGCAGTGTAGGGTTTTGAAAGAGCGACTAAAATGCTTGTGTATTTATACGCGTGTCCCGGTTGTTGTTAGGTTAGGGTTTTTGCCTATCCGCCAGTGCAGGCTATCACTCGGTGGAACCACGGGCTGTTTTTGTATCACTAGCTTTATTAATTACGTGAATTACCTAATTTTTTAATTTTATATTTATATAAATAAAAAAATAAATTATATAAAGTTATAAATAATTTTATTGTTTTTAAAATATAACACATAAATTGTTTAACAAATATAATTTTTTATTAATGAGTGAATAAAAAATTAAAACAAAAAGATGAACAAAACTAAACTTAAAAATTAAATAGGAGTTATACAAAATATACAGTAAAGTTAAATAAGATAACATCAAATAAAGAATATATTTTTGTTGCTTATTATGAATACACATATTCACTATAATAATTAAAATATCAAATAAAATTAAGATAATATTTTTTTTATAAATATATTTAAAAGAAATTTAATGTAGAATAAAATTTTAGCTTGATGAGAGAAGCACTTCTTTGTAAATCATATTTTTAATGTACATGTTTTGTGTTTTCATATTTTTATCAAATTGCATGAGAACTGTAAAATAGATATTGAAATTCCTTTAAATAATGCTATGATTTCTCATGTGAAAAATATTTTATAGTAAATAAACTCCAATATTTGGATTATTTGGCCTTAAACTTTATTAATGGTTATGGCAAAATAAAGGCATGCTAGAAAAAAATTTTAATTGAAAAGGGTATCTTTCATTTTCAGATAGAGAGAGAAAAATTTTTTGTAAGAATAATTATTTTTCTGCAAGTTGTCCCATGATCATTTAAGCATGTATGATAAGCATGTATGATATTTTGAGAAAAATTCTTGCAAACCATCATTGTATCACTACATAAACCATTTGATGGATCCATATTTCTTAGAAGTATGATTAGATAATTAAATTTTAATTCCAATTTATGTAAAGATGGTCCATTTGGCAATAAACCATTCAAGAGTTCCCTTTGATAATAATTATTATTATTATCATCAATCGCCTCATCAAAACTATTCAATAACTTGTTTTCTCCAAGAAACATCCCTATTATCTTCTCATTAAGCTTGTCAACATATTCATTTGTTTTTGTTGATATTGCTTGCTTAGTCAAATAATCTCTTGAACTTGAATTATCTACTAAAGATGGGAATACAACATCAACCAAAGCTTCTTCACAATTGTCTTTATATTTTTTATGCTATGACTCTTTGCTCTGGAATCTTAATCATATCATCATAGACTATCGGTTCATCCCCATTACCTACTCGAAGAAGAAATTTTCCAAAGTTTTTATTTGTTTATGCCCTCATATTAACATTCAATCTTAGCACTTCCATTTTGTACCATAAATAAAGCTTTACCAGACTTGCATTAATTATTTATTATCTTAGAAGTATGATTGGACAATTGAATTAATTGTAATTTATATAGAGACGGTCCATTTGGTAATAAAGCATTCAAGAGTTCCTTTTAACAATAATTATTATTATCATCAATCACCTCATCCAAACTATTCAATAACTTGCTTTTTCTAAGAAACATCCATATTATCTCCTCATTAAGCTTGTCAATATATTCATTTGTTATTATTAGTATTGCCCACTTAGTCATATAATCTCTTGAACTCGAATTCTCTACTAAAGATGGGAATATAACATCAACAAAAACTTATTCACAATTCTTTTTGTTTTTTTTTTTTATGTTATGACTGTTTGCTCTAGAATCTTGTTCATGTCATCATAGAATATTGGTTCATCCTCATTACCTACTGTAAGAAGAAAATTTCCAAAAGTTTGTATATGCTTATGCCATCATATTAATGTTCAATCTTAGCACTTCCATTTTGTACCATAAATAAGGCTTTACCAGACTTGCATTAATTATTTATTGTCTTGTAGCACAAGGCACACTAGAAGAACTTGTTTAAAATCTCCTTCAAGCACATCACTTTTCCTTCGAATGGTTCAAAACTATTCATGATATCTCTAAGATTTTTATCATATATTCAATTGCTAATCTCTTTGCCATGGGTGTCTCATCTCAAATGATGATTCTAGATATTTGTAATAGTTTTGCTTGACCATTTTGTCTTGAAATTCCACAAAAGCTCATATTTGTTCGACTCAAGAGGATTTTAAAACGAGAGTGTGTTGTTCTTCCTTTAGGCACTATTACTGCAGCTACTCCAAAAGTTGTTGTTGCAAAAGTTATCATGCTTTTATTTCTTATAGTAGCCAACAATATTCAATAGAGGAATATTTTCCAATTCATCCATAAAAAAGACCACTTACTTTTGAATTTACCTTAGCAAGTATGGCATTATACTCATGCAACTATTCTAGATTTAGTTTCTCTTTAGCTTCAAGGTCCTCTTGTGGAATCTTTATAGCAATCTCCTTTGTAATTTCTCTATAACTTTAAGCTCCTAAGTTGGATTATTCATTAGAAACCTTTGGCAAATCATACTTTCCAATATCTTTTCCCATGCTTTTGCAAATAAAAGAACATGCTTTTCAAAGCACGTGAAATTTAAATTTCTAATGAATCTCCATATACCTTTCTGAAATTTTATCACATGGCTTCAAAGTAATCATCCCACAATTTACTTACATCTGCTGGCTCACAATGTATTAATAAAGTGGCAAAAAATCTTCAAAGTTCTCCTAGCATTTGGAAAGTCACATGTCCATTCATATATTATGTGGCACATTGATCATATTTAAGTAACCCTTTTTTTTATTGTTAACTCCTTAAATGTTGAGCATGGCATACCATTCATAGTTAGCAAATCATGAAATGACTTTGGTCCTCTCACATGATTAAGTAATAGTCTTACGTAGTATCTCTCACCTTCAATCAACAAATACAAAAAAAAAAAAATTGACTTTATGATAAAATGTAGTATATTGATATGAGAATTATGCAAAAGAAAAAAGATTTTAAAGCTTTCACTTTAGTAATGAAAAAGTATATAATATTTCTTACCTTCAATTGGGTTTTCTGCATTTATACAACCTATAACTTCTCCTTTTTCCTTTTCATTCAACATATTTTTTCTATCCCAAATATAATGCTCTGAAAATTCTCTATATAATAATCATCTTACATTTCATCAATGGAGCATGTCTTGAATAATTCAATGAGCATAATGTTTAATATTTTCTTGATTAAGAATATTACGTAAGTCTCTACCTTTCCAAAATGTGACAGACTACTTGTTAGGGATGTGTAATTATAAGTTGTTAATTGATGGGTATATTTCATTCATTTCAAACTCAAAATTTATCCAAATGGCCTCTTGAGCAAAAGCTCACTATGCATCTTGAAATTATTATATCTCATCTACTATGCAATCTCTATTATCTTAACCAATATGAATCACAACTGTATAATGCCATTTGTAGATGTGCTTGTATAAAAACTTAACAACTTTAATTCCTAAACAAATCTCAATATTAATGTGACAATTGTATCTTGTCAATAGATATAGATTCACTATAAGAAATTTCATAAAATCGATGCTAAAATCATAACATAAATTTTTGTCACAAAAAAATTTGGTGATGGAATTTTATCGCCACCGAATGTGCGTGACAAAAGGTATATTTGACAGACTTTGACATCGTCACTAAATATTTTCTTATGGTGATAATAGTGTCACCGTCACCATGATTAATTTTTTTTATAACGATAAAATCATTACAATTGGTTTGAGAATTTTATCATCTTATGTTGTATTTCATCATTAAAAGTTAATATGTTCAATGACAAAATCACATTTTATTTGCCAAACCTCATTATTTAAGTGATGAAACATGGCATGCAACTAAAATCATTCAATTTTACTAACATCAATCTTTGTCATGTAAGTTGATCTCTCGTTACCTAAATTTGTTTATCGTCACCAATAAAATAAAATAGATGATGAACAAAATGTGTTACAAAATAATATTTTAAATATGATGTGACTATCATTTAATGGTTAAGTAATATTATAAAAATAATTTGTCATAAAAAAATCACTTTTATGATGAATTGTTTCATCATGATAGATTTATTATTAGTGACAAATTTATTATATCATTAAATGTTTATAAATGGTGACAATATAATTTATCATGAAAATAGTAATGTTATAAATGGTGACGACATAATTTGTCGCCAAATAAAGTAGCATAGTGACAAAATAATTCATCTAAAAAATGATGTATGATGAAAAAATATTTTTTGTCACGAAATAATTATATATTCTAACGTTAGGTTTGTCATATTAATCCATATTAATAATCATTTAAAATATATTAGGTTAACAATTTGTGACAAAAATATTTTTTATTAATTAACTTTGCAAATGATGATGAATTTTTTAGTCATTTTTTGCAATAATCAATGATAATTATATTTGTCAATAATCAGTTTTATTAGATTTTTTAATCAAACATGACAAATTTTTTAGTCACTTTTTTATTAATAATTAGTGGCAAATTTATTATGAACTATCTAAATTTAGATGCAATACTAATGTCATGATATTATATATATAAAAAGCAACCTACATTTATAATAAAATTAAATATTTTATAAAAATAATAATAATAAATCCACCAATTCAACATATAATATAAAATTAATATAATATTCAACAATTATATGGAAAATATAAATACTAAAATTAAAAAATCTAATTTCAAATTAAAAGTTGAAATGCCCATAATTAGATCTTAAAAATCTACTAAATTAAAACTTTGAACTTTTCATTCTTGATCTTCCATACAACCTCTCCAATTTATCATTCTTGATCTTCACATATAAAAAAATGCTTACAAATTTATCAAATAAATATATATTAATAAAAAGATCATGAATGAAATTACAATAACAAAAAGAACTCCTAAAAACCTAAACATTATAAACAACAGCCTCCACTTGAATCTCAAGTTCAACCATATCATAACAAAAATCAATGACCTTTTTACAATTACTTTCAATCAATTTTAGAAAGATATATATTATTAATGTTATATCTTTCTAGAGTTATATACATATTAAGTCAAATATCAAATCTCAAACTAATGATATAATGGAACAAATTGTTTAGAATAAGAGACAAGATCCAGATTTTAAACTCTTAGCAACAATTTCATTTGAGACTAGTACATGATCCAATAAAAGCATGCAACTTATAAGCCCACCCATGTACACCATAAATGTTATATTGGCTAAAATTACCAATTTTATATGAAAAACTCTCCAAAATAATGGAGTATAATATGATTACATGAAAACACAACTCAAGGACAGGAAAATTTTCATCTTAAATACTATAACAATTTTGTAATAAAACACTACAAGAAAGCGTGAAAATAGTTCATGAAAGTCTACATAATAACTGCAAAAATTCTGTAAAAAAAAATTATAAATAAAATCTTATATAAAACTGTATAAATTATGCATAATGATTGCAAAAAATATTTTTTGCAACAAAAAACTGCAAAAAACTTGCATAAGAACCTTTGAAAACTGCAAAAAAATCTACACTATTACATTCTAATGGAAACATAAAAGCTCAATATTATTTTCTTAAACTTGAATGTACCTTTCCAACTCACACTTCTACTATACTAAAATCTAATAAGACACATAAATATGAATGAAGTGACAACTATGCAACTCAAATATGAATAATAACTAAACAAAGCAAAACATAATAAGCACTGAAAATAAAAATATATTCATATGCATGTTCCATCATACTATATAATTCAATTATCTAAATATATTTAGTACTTGCATTAAATTTTTCAAACTAGAGCTTCATCACATTAGCTGCCATAAAATGTCATAAGCTTGTTTATGATTTCACCTTGCTGACCCAACTAATCCTTCAAACTAGTTATTTCAGTTTGAATTTCAGCCACTTGTGTTTTAAGCTCACTACTTGGGATTCTAACATTTGTAACTTTTGTTGTGCTCATGAAGTTCCTTTTGAAGAGTTTGGGTATCCAAATCATAGGATTCAGTGTGTCTACTTAAAGGTTTTAGACCATATCCAAGGCCTTTTATGTAACTAGAACCATGGCCAAGGGCCTCAATAACTATCTCATCCATAATCTTATGAATTCCTTCTTCATTATACTAATTTAGTTTTGCTTTCATTAAATTCTATTTGAACATATGGAAGTAATAAAAAAAAATATAGTTAGTATCATTACCATTAACAGAATCAAGAAACGACATAAATATGCAAGTAAATTACCCAATTTTCTTTTGTTACTTTAGATGACAAACCCTTTTCATCAAAATAATGGGTACATTTGTATAATTGAATCCTATCACAAGGTTCCCCATTAAGGTCATTTTGAGACTAACAAATAAAAAAATAACAATAATAATTAGTTGAAAAGAACAACTAAGCAGTAGCATCATCTCAAATTTTGATTTATGAATATACACTTTTACAACATTCATAAGTTCATGTCATTGAATAGTAAATGGCTTTCTATGGGGCTCTCAACTCTCAATTATCTTCTATTTCTTCCATTTACAAAACTTGTGTGCTAGAAAAAAGAACAATGATGTTCTAATGTAAGTTATAAATCTATACTCTTAAAAAGGAGTTGTAACATTTTAAAATAATATTAAAAATTAAAAATGATTACCTTGAATTTAGGTGTTGCCTAGTAATCACACCTATTTTTTTTTATTATGAGAAAAAATGGCATGTTATTTTTAGCCTCTACTAAAGTTCCAAACTTTTTATAGTGCATGTGCAACTTGTAATGCTTTTATCTGGTACTACCTTTCAGCCTATCAATCAAATAGCCTTTCACACTCGGATCATCTATATTAACATCCATGTGAATCTACATATGATATAAGTAATTGTTAGAATGCAAGAAACTAAAGTGAATGTAATAAACAAGTGGCTTATTATTTTCAATACATACTTTTAAGTCGTTAAAGTTTGGTTCCAAACTATTTTCTTCATCTACATCTTTCCACTTTTTGGGCACTATAAGGATATCTCAAGTAATTGTACCAATCTGACTTGAAAATTTGGTAGATTCCTCTCCATCTATATATCTTCCTATCAATGGATCCATAGTGATCTTCATTTTTCTTCTAGAAGCAACAAACACCTTCATAAGCCTTAACCAATCGTTTGATCATGATCCTTTTTCTTAGGGCTAGATATTGCAAGTTAATTATATATTTTGCATGCATATCAAATGATCAATATTAGGATATAATACATAGAATAATGACTTGTCTTAGTTAATGAAATTTTAGAATTTTCAGTAGATGGGACATAGGGAC
>CATIWR010322540.1:0-24048 GCA_949677035.1 Omphalea diandra | reverse complement strand
CCATCCATGGTTAAATAAGCTTGAAGAAGGAGGTAAGTAAATAGCTAATGGTACTATATGTGTGATTAGTTAAATACCATGAACTTATACTCAATGGAATGAAATGTTGTTTAATGTGATGATATTGTGGAATACATAGATGAAAGATTGTTATACTCTTGATTTATTTATTTTCATGAGATGTTGATAATATTTGATAACTTGTGTGGCGATAACATTTGATAGCCTGTGTGGCGATAATATTTGATAGTCTATGTGGCGATAATATTTGATAGCTTGTGTGGCAATAATATTTGATCATAAGATTTGATAGCCTGTGTGGAGATAAGATTTGATAGCCTGTGTGGTGATAACATTTAATAGCCTGTGTGGCGATAACATTTGATAGCTTGTGTGGCGATAACATTTGATAGCCTGTGTGGCGATAACATTTGATAGCCTGTGTGGCAATAACATTTGTAGCCTGTATGGCGATAACATTTGATAGCCTGTGTGGCGATAACATTTGACAGCCTATATGGCGATAACATTTGACAGCCTATGTGACGATAACATTTGATAGCTTATGTGGTAATAACATTTGATAGCCTGTGTGACAGTAATATTTGATAGCTTGTGGCAATCACATTCGATAGCCTGTGTGGCAATGAGATCTATAACCTATGTGGCAACAGCCTGTGTGGCAATAACATTTGATAGCCTATGTGGCATTTAAGAGTAAAAACTCTATTTCGTGCATGGATATGATGATGAGTTATTAATATTTAAATGTTTGTTATGTTATTTGAGATTGAAGTATCATTATACATTTACTTACTGAGTATTCAAACTTACTCTTTTGCATTAAATTTTCTTTCAGGAATAGTAGACTAAAGATTGCATCCAATATGCATTTCAAAGTTGTTTCCTAGCAGTGTAATAGAGGTTAGGCCAGTATGCAGTCAATTAATATTTTAGTTTGTTTATCTATGTATGTTTTGTTGTAAATAGTTACTATGTGGTGAACAAGAGACATAGTGAAAGAAAAAAATTTAAATCAGGTCTTTTAATGACAATGGATAGACTTAGAGAGAATTTTAATGATTATTAAATGGGATGTCACATTTAGTGGTATCAAAGCAGGTAAATGATTCTGTAGACATGTGTAATATGAATGTGATATATATATGATATTTGCATTGTGTTAATCTTACATACATTAATCCTTCTTTCTGATCTCGTAATTCAGGCACTAGATCATCGCCTATAAAAAAACATGAGGCTTAGAATGAGTAGGACACAAAACACACAAGACACAAATTATGAACATGCATACATGCACTTTATTTTTATTACATGCATTTTTCTCATTAACTTACATAGAGCACATCTGCTACATCACAGTCCTTTTCAAGACGACGATTAGATTGGCCTAGATGCGAGGAATCTACAAAAATATAAAAAGGAAGCATCCTTAGTGACAAAACTTACATCATGGTCCGTGTAATGATGAAATAATGAAGAAAATACTCATGTGGGCAGTCTCGGCCAACTCAAATGTGCAGATAGACCGAGTGATCCGCAGCGACATCATGGAGCCCATCAGTGAAGTCATGCAAGACTCCACCAAACTATTTGGCATGGAAGCCAAATCACCTACTATTACAGGCTCCATACCCCTTGGAGTTTATCCACAAGCCCGTTTATGACCCTGCACAGTAGCAACACCAGATGTAGAAAAACAAGTGGTGAATCTCTGAGAAGCCTAATGTATAGTAACCAGGCTTTCATGTTGAACGATGACTCCCTCATCAACCACATGTCGGGGAAATGACTAAATAGCTATCTCTAATAAAGGGAGACTCCCGACAAGCACTCTAATCATCCAAGACTTGTAAAGGGTTCTATCAAAAGCCAACTATTGCCGCAACGAGTAGCACAATTATTATAGTGAGCTTCGCATCCTCAAGATTCCTCACTGAAAACATGCTTATGGGTAGGTACTATGGGACATGTTGTGCATCTAGGCGCTCACGTCAGAAAAAAATTTACTCACCTAAGTACCACTCCTGAATAGGGGGCCCCACCATCAGATGACAACCATAGGAGATGGCCTCTGCATCTGCCACCTCTAGTGGCCATATCTCCATAGAAGCCTTCCAATCGAGGCATAGTTGTGATAGAAATAAGATCATTATAAGTGTAAAACTATATAATGAAAATGGATAATTATGACTCAACAACTTTATCTATACAGGAGAAAATACCTAGTCAAAAGTGAGCATGTTCAAGTGGGCGCGCCTATCAACAACAGGGGACTCCGAGCAGACCATATCACTTCATCGCAAAAGGTGGGGGTAACTGCCCTTTACCTCAGCTTCGAGATCAATCCCCTATAGTAAGCATCACTCAACACCATATGTCTGTCAACTAGTATGGCATAAGCCCCAAAATAATAGTACAAGACCAAAACAAAAAAGGACAAAAATGAGTTAAGAGATACTCATATTGGGGACATTCTAAGTACCGTACATGTACCCCATACCCCGAGAACACCAGTCTAGATACCAATATAGGTACGCCAGCGCTGTGGAACCCCAATTGAAGTGGTGGAGCAAACCCAGATCCTTTAGCATTAGCATCAAGCACAGGTCGGCCACATCAAAGATGTTTGAGAAAATGATCCCTTAACAGAGCATATAGAAAGAAGGATCACGCATGTTAGTCAATCACCTCATCATAACTATCATCAATGACTTGGGGTGTGATAGCTTGGATGCTAGACCTCGACACAGTCTTGCTCCCCTTAAGCTGGGGAACACATCCCAGGACCCTTAATCGATAATCTCTCTAAAGAGCCAGATCATGCATGCTTGAATCTATGGGCAAAAGAATAGCCACAAAGCACAGGTCAAGAAGGTGAAGGCCTTAGGCGTGATCGTCACCTTACTAATAAGATATAGAAGGAAGGTATGAGTGATATCCATCCACCGCTCCAAGAGTGCATGTGTCATTACCGAATCAATATTCGGTGCCTCCTCTAGCAAAATTAGCAAGAAAGTACAGACATTGGTCCCCTCCAAACGGGCCATGACTCAAGGATATAGAGTGCGAACCCATTCCCCAGTAAGACCTACAGCCCCGCCTCCTTTATGGAAGGCGACAATCCTCTACAAGGAATAAATGATGATGATGATGATGATATATATATATATATATATTTCACAATTATAAAGGTCAAAGGATGAAAGAGTTAGAGAAGTCTTAATTCAAAGGTAAAAGAACAAGTCCTAGTCATTAGGATTTAATCGCAAGTTTGAGGAAATTATCTTCAAAGGTAAAAGAACAAGTCCTAGTCATTAGGATTTAATCGCAAGTTTGAGGAAATTATATAGATAATTTCCTAAATAATAGTAATAATAATAATAATAATAATAATTTTCAATCGGCATCCACAAACAAAGGCTTTGAAAGATCGGCAAGTCGGTAAGGCGGATAAATAAATTATTTATAATTCCAGGTATGTTTAATTTTTCATAAGTTATTTTATTAATTAATTTTAATCGTTCTTTGTGCATGTCATAGAATAAGGCCTTAATGCATGCAAATCGAAGCAATCATCTAAACTAACAGGCAGAAAATAAAATTGCGTTGAAATTAAAGGGTGAGTGTCTTAAAAGTCATCTCTAATTATTTTGTAAGCTAACCTAATGTTCACAGGCAAAAAAAGAATTATAGGGTAGCACCTAAAACCTATAGTGACAAGATAGACAAAAAATAAATAGAATGAAATAAAGGGAAAAGAAAGCCTACCACTTTTGATGCAACTCGTGCAAAGTAGCGGTACAGGTTGTACACCATCAGTGTGTCATTAGTTGGAAGAAAACTGAGCAGGATCATTTCTGTGGTAGCACCCTTAATGGGCTCATTGGTGCAAACCCCCACTGGGATTGCAACTAGTCCAGGGCCTCTAGTGTCATGATGTCCTCGTCAAGGAACTCCTCCTGGACATATCGTCATGATATTCAACCATGGTGAACTCCTTAAAAACAAAAGACAAACCTAAGAGGTAAGTCCAAAGCTTTGAGAGAGAAAAGGAATAGCGCGAATGAAGTGAGTCACTTTCAACAAGCCTTATATAGTAGACCTGGGCTGTATAACACAAATTGGTATGTACAAATCTCTTAGTCTGTATAGACCTCTTAGTCTGTACAGACTGGACCATGGTTTGTACAGACCTCTTAGGGCAAGTAGGCCCGACATGGGCCTTGTGAGCCCACCTTACCTACTAACCCTTTCGACCTTATTCCTCTTAGCCTCCTTTTAAGCCCAATTATAACTAAATTATGAAAATACCCTTAGCCTCACTCAATTATAATTAAATTACCAAAATACCCGTAACCTCCTTTCAAGCCTAATTACAACCAAATCACCAAAATACCCTTAGCTACCCAAAGAGCCCCAGAGTAACCAAATTACCCAAAATACCCTTAACTACCCAAAGAGCCTCTAAGCAGTCCATTTACTCAGATACCTTAACTTCCTAGAATGATATGTATGATTGAAGGCTAGCAACACTTGTTTACCATGGAAACTCCAGTAATAGTTACAGATACTCTTTCAACTCCTTCTACCTTATAACCTTCTACTTTTGCTCCACTCACTGTTACGATACCACCTTCTCCTTCCTTTTGTAAACCCTCTTCCTCTAAAATAGACTACCTATACGAACTTAGTTATATCCCTGATAACCAAAAAATCCAAGACACAAATATCCCTTTCCTTAACCCTTATGATGCCTTTCAAAAGAATAAAGCCTCTTGGACCAAATCAATCAAAACCCTAATCAGACAAACTCCTAAGTCTATCAAGGAGTATGTCCAATCTCTAGCATTGACCAATGTCATATTCCAGCCATTAGAATAGAATAGTTTGTTACTCTGAAAATTTCTCTAGAGTTTATCCACCAGTGGGTTATTCAAGGATACACCTACATCCACTTTGGAGCTATCAGAATAGTAGTTAGCTATCATGGGAGAAAATGCCTACCTATCTTTGCAAGGATTGTTTTTCTAGACAATAGGTATCTGCAGTATCAATATGCAATAATTAGGACTATAAAAACTTCTCTCAATGCAAGATCAGTGATGTTCACTTTCTACCCTAATTTCAACCTGTCACTTAGAGATCCGCATGTTTTTAGTGCTTTAAAGGTCCAGATTCAGACACTGGAGCCCCTCAGGTTATTTTAGCCATAGCAGCAACCTTGCACTATTAGATAATCTACAGGATCCAAAACCATGCAATTGATCTCTCACTTTCACAAGAAAATAAAGTTTTGTTATCATGGTTGATACATAAAATACTCTAACATGTATCCATATTCCTAGACAAAGATCTAGGAATGAACTCTTTTAGTTGCTACCAAAAACATAGGTGACTAGTTACGAAAAGATGCATTAAAGCACCCAACCGGTCCAGTCAACTGAGCCAGTTTATTATAGGTGAGCAAATGGAACTATGGAAACAAAGTTTGAAAAAACTCCATAACAGAGCTCAAGCAATGTTTTCTCCACTCAGTTCATGATGACATCTCATGAACCAGAGAATGGCATGCTAATTGTTTACTTTGAAAGTAATAGATCTTCTGTGTATCCATTTGAACGTGATGGGCATTACTTCTTTAATGAATGTCATTGCAATGACTGCTTATATGATGCAGATGAAGAAGAAGAAAAGGAGACTGCTAAGAAAAGAGGAAAATGTTCTGAAAAAGAATTAAGAAGAAGATTTGAAGATGGTGATCCTTCAGTGGGTCTACTTGAAGAACCCTCTGGGAAATATGATTACATTGTCAAATACGGTCCAATTCTAAAACCTCTTCCACAACCAGTTAAAGAAGCATGTCCTAAAGAACCTCAACACCAAATACCTTTATCTTGCAAATAACAAACCCTGAAATGGATCCCTAAAGAACTGAACCTACCAAAAATACCACAAGTCTGTATGTTTCAACCAACAGATGAAAACTTCCCACCATTACCTGACCAAACCAATTTAAATACCCAAGTCAGGACCATAGCCCATATCAAAACTCCCACCAAAACTTATTCAAAAGGCCAACCCTTGAATATCACTCTAGCTAAAGCAGTTTTGAATTGGCAGTCTACAAATACGCAGGTGCAAAATAGGATTCTAAAGAATATAGAATCCAAAGTGGAAAAAGCCTCCCAATAAGTCACACGAGTGGATGAAAGATTAACTGAGCACCAATAAAATATGTACAAGCTCATGATAAGACTCCAGGTTCAAATTAAGGAGAAACACAAGGAGGTGATGCAAATGGTGAATCAAAGGGTGCACATTGAGGAATTAGAAGGAAAGCTACTAAGATCTAAAGATTGAAGGATCAGTTAGAAAGAATTGAAAAGGATTTCAATGCCTCTCAAACCTTTAAACAAAACCCTTTCGAAATACCTTCACCACAAACCTCACCAATCAAACCTCCTATCCTCCATATAACTACCATAACAGAACTTGAACACCATGGCCTATCTGTAGACCTATTCCATAAAAGGCTAAGAGCTGAAAAATTTTTAGTTCAACCTGAGCAGAAAGATTCATCCATGCACACAACCATTTCAATCGAATCAATACAAAAACCTTCGCCAAAACCACCAAAAAGCCAAATGATGAATCCTATTCATTCATACTTAAAAAGTACCTAATCCTTATTATCCTTTTCAAAGGTCAATTCAAAATCAGAGAGTTCCTCACAGTCTTTAGAAACTGACAGTGAAGACATCTATTCTTCCTCCTCCTCCGAAGAAGAAAAACTCCTGCTCAGTTCATGGCAAATCGACCTCGTAATCTGACCTATACAGTAGATCCTCTAGTAGACAAAATGGACACATCAACTCCTCAAGAATGGCCTCTAGTTAGTAATGGAGGAAGTCCTTAGTTCACATTGGACAATACCAGCCTGAATCTTTACATAGATTATTTGCAAGAATTTTGGGCTTGGATCAATTCACAGCTAAAAAAGTTGGAAATAGTTATTCGCACTGTTCTTAAAGAATTTGTTACAAGGATGACTAGCAGACTCTAAGATTGGTATACAGCTTTGGATGAATACTCTAAGCTAACCTTAGTACAAAGTCGTGGTGCCTCAGAATTCTTGGGCATATTCTATGCAGAGTTTGGAGGAAAACGCCAAAAAGAAACTGACATTATCCAGCATGAATACTTTCAGACGAAGTGTTGCTCCCTATTGAAGAAGGATTTGAATATCCATTACCAAAGAATGGCTAAGAAATACTATCAATTTGGTGGATGGGCAAGTGCAGACTTAAAAGAAGCCTTCATTACCTCGTTATCAGATATCTTAGCCACCTCCATACCTCAAATCATTTGCCAAAAGGAAAAATCAGTTACTTATCTTTCGTTTGGAGAAATGTATCAATTGATGATTCAAGGTCTCGAAAAACTATACAGTGAAAGAAAGGTAATCACTCAGGTGCTTAATAGGCAAAAGAATCCATCCTTAATAAAGTCCTGCAGACGAAAAGATTTGATGATAAAATGCGAAGGTGATGACAAGAATTGTGTCTGCCCTTCTAAGAAAAAGAAGCACTTCTTTAAGTTAAAATCTAAAGGCACTAGCTCAAAGAAGAAATGGCGGTACTTTAGGAGAAAGAAGTATAGGTGTAAAAGAAAGTCAAACAGGTGTTACATATGTGGTCAAAAAGGGCATTTTGCTAAAAGATGTCCTAATAAACCACAACAAGCAGCAAAGATGATTCAGCAGATTCAAATATCCTCTACAGTTGACTTGGAAAATGCAAATGTTGAATCTCTCTTCTCCAAAGAAGATGAACCTTCTGATGAGACAATCTTTACCATCCAAGACACCTCTTCCAAAGAAGATAAACCAAGGACTCTAGGAGTTATGTTATGACTCCTTTTACTGTTACTCCTATCAAAGATCTCAAGGTTGAAGAAGAACAACCAGTTCCTCTAGTATTTCTATAGATCTATCATGAGCCTTTCTCAAGGCACAATAAAGTAGTAGCTTTTATCAACACTGAAGCTCACATCTCTGTAATGAATCTAAAGATCCTTTTCGGCCTATTACTGGAAGCCCTATAAGAAATATTTCAAGGCTATAAATGGCAAAGTATTCATTCAAGCCTCATTACAGTAAAAACTGTCACAGCATAATTCTTCTCGGGCTATAAAATTAATGCAAAATTTCTTGGGTCCTCTCTACCGAATAAGGACTTTATTGTGGGCTTTGACCTTTATTGGAAATTGGCTAAGTTAAGAGTTCTCCCTACGGCCTTAAAGTTTAGAAGCTATTTTCAGTCCTATATAATAGTTACATCCCTGTTCACTATTCAACCCAATATAACCCAAATATCTCCAGCCTTAGCCCATTTGGTCCAACAATTAAAAGCCCAATGTTGTGCAGAAAACTACACAGAATTCCTGTCCAAAAATAATAACCCGTTGTGGATTAATCCAACCTTTTTTTTTATATCTTTACCCTTTAAACTCAATAAGGATGTCAACCCAACAAAGGCTACACATCCTGGCATGAATCCTGAAGATCAAGAGCTAGTTTATCAATAGTGTTCTCAACTCTTTGCCTATCGTCTTATTGAGCCCACTAATTCTGAATGGGCTTGCTAGGCTTTTTATGTCAATAAATTATCAGAATAAGTCAGAGAAAAGAAACGACTTATCATTAACTATTAGAATTTGAACCATTTCCTCAGAGATGACAAATTCCACTGCCTAGGATTTCATCATTATTTATTCATTTGTCGCAGGGAAACTTGTTTTCAAAATTTGATTTAAAGGCAGGTTTTTGGCACAAAACGACATTCTATATTCCTAACAGGCACTATCAGTGGACTGTCATGTCATTTGGTCTCAAAGTAGCTCCCTCTCTTTTCCAAAAGGCGATGATTAAGATTTATGAGCCTATACTCCATAATGTCCTCATCAACATAAATGATATCCTATTATTCTCACCAGATGAAGACTCGCACATAAAGCTACTCAACAAATTCATGAATCTTACCAAGCAGTATGGAGTTATGTTGTCACCCATAAAGATGAAAGTAGTTGAGAAAGAAATTGAGTTCTTAGGGATGACATTTCGAGATGGTCAGTACCAATCAAGACCCCACATTGCAGCTGAATTATTAAAGTTTCCTGATGAGAATCTGACACTAAAACGGATACAACAATTTCTTGGAATTGCTAATTATCTACACAGCTTTATTCCCTACTATGCAAAGCACGCGAAACCTTCACAGCTCATGCTAAAGAAAAATTCTCCATCATGGGGTTCCAGTCAGACACTAGCAGTTAAAACTCTCAAAAGAATACTTCAATAGTTGTCACCTCTATAGATTCCCTCCACAGGAAAAAGACTACTATAGACAGATGCTAGTGATAGCCACTGAGGAGCTATCCTACTAAGGGAAAAAGATGGAAAGCAACGAATTTATGCACATGCAAGTGGATCATTCAAATAATCTGAAAAGTATTATCATTCCACATTCAAAGAGATCCTGGATGTCAAAAATGGAATCAAAAAGTTCGAGTTCCAAATGGTCACAAGTTCACAATGCTAATGGATTGCTCGTCCTTTCCAAAGATCTTAGAGGTAAAGAAATATGTCCCTAATCCACAGCTGCTTAGGTGGAAGGATTACTTCAGTAAGTACTGTTTTGAGGTAAAGCATATAAAAGGGGACTCAAACCTTGTTCCAAATCTCCTATCTAGATCTCAAGGTATCTCCTTCCTACACCTAGCTTATCCAATTATACCAATAGCCTCTCTTTCTTCTTCTTCTTCTTCTTCTTCTTCTTCTTCTTCTTCTTCTTCTTCTTCTTCTTCTTCGTCTTCCTCAGCCTCTTCAACTTCATCATCTACTCACCCAGAAATATCCAAATTACCATACCTCAAGACAGGCATACTGCCTGAAGTTATTTTATCATCCACTTACTCCCAAATCACAGATCCAGTAGTCAAACAGATCTTCTCCTACCAGTCCATATTATTGAGGACCTTTGGTCCTACTTTCATAGAGGTCTTAGGGTTTCACCCTTTCTATCCATTCCTAAAAGTTTATACATTCATGGACTTCACCTCAATCAATGAAGGTCGTTGGCTATGGCCAAAGGAACTCTTAATCTTTCTATGGTACTTCTGTCACTTATACACTACAACCATAGAAGTCAGACCCCTCCATTTTGGGCACTATCTTGATAAACTTCATAGAAAGGTCTAGTTCATCCTTATCTTGTCACCTTTCTTGAATGGTTTCAACCATTAAGCAGATGGATTGATTCCATGCGTGCTAAGGTCCAATACTGCTCTCCTGATATGGCCTTAAATAAAAGGGTTATCTTTACTGTTCATTGGCCCTCTCTCATTGGTCCTTTAGGTCTAACTGCAAGAATGTTAGGATGCCTACATTATTATAAGGAATACCAATTTTCCTTATGGATTGATGCCCTTAACCACCATGAGCAATTCAGAGAATTCCAATGCCACATGTTTGAGTGAAACAAAGTCATTCCCAAAGAAATCTAGCTACTCTTGCAAAAGATACTCCTTAGGGCACTCTCCCTCGAAGATATCACAATGATCTCAAGGTCATGTGCAGAGACTAGGAATGTAATCCAAGCCGAAAACTCAAAGCTCTTGATAGCTAGATGTATGAACCATACTCCAAGATCCTTATGAGCCTCTGTACCAAAAATATGGAGAGAATATAATCCTGGCCGAAAGAATGAAGGACAAAATCCAAACCAAGATAGAGGATGAAGATTATAAGATAATGAATCTGTCACCATCCCATGAGCCTATCAGAAAAGGTTGATTTCTTTTATCCTATTTTATGTAATGTCTTTTCTTATTTTGCCAGTTAGTATGAGCTGGCTACTTTAGTCTGTCTGGTTATAATAATTAAAGTAAGTTAGCTCTCATCCTTTATCTCGGTTTGGATTTTGTCCTTCATCCTTTTGGCTAGGATTAGATTCTCCCCATATTTCTAATATAAGTCTTCAAGCTCATAAGGATCTTGGGAGTATAGTTCAGACATATAGCTATCAAGGGCTTTGAGTTTCTGGCTTGGATTACATTCTCAATCGATGATTATAAACATATTTAAAAGTTAGCTCTTGTCCAAGTTGGTTGTGTAAAATCTTACAGGTACATCAATCCTTTGATCAATGATGTTTGAAAAAAGAGTTTTGGTAAAAATTCTAAGTATTTAAAGCCAACGGGTGTTGCCACATTTCCACAAGCGTTGTTACTTTGACAATAAGCATTGAAGATTCTCAATAGGTGTTGAAGTGACACCCAAGTATGAGTAAAGTATTTTGGACTTCTCAACCAGTGGTTCTCTCAAAGCACAATAGGCATTGGATGACTCAATCACTTGAGCTATCCAAAACACCTTCACAATGGGCATTGCAATTTCCTAATGGATGTGGCTCTTTAATATCTCAATAGGCATTGCATTTTCATACTAAGCATTGGATCAAGTGACTTGATGTGAAAAAAACTCTCAAGATCTTGACATGGGCATTAGAGAAGTTTCCAAGCAGAGCTAAAGTTTATGGACCCTCCAACGGGGGCACCCTCGAAAGTGCAATAGGCATTGAGATCTTTCTCAATAGGAATTAGAAGCTTATCAAAAACAAAAATAAAAACAAGCACACGTATCAGTTCTTGTGATGGTTATCATGCATGCAGGCTAGCCAAATTGGCTAGCTACTATGTGTATCGTGTGCATGACCAAGGTCATACACATGACCTCCTCAGCTTAAGAATGTGTATGACAACTGTCGCACACATGACCTTGTCTTTTTGTCTATGTTTTTGTCTCATATCCCTTTTATTCACTTTCCTTTTTATGTTTGTTTTGCACTTAGTCTCTTTTATTTGTGTAGGTTTTTTTTTCACACCATCCCGCTTCTTATCCCGACACCTCTCCTTCTCCAATTTACTCACCATTCTCTTGTTACTTTCCTCACCATTCACATCTCCTTCCATAAACATGTAAAGCTCTCAAACCTTTACCCACTTTATTTAGTTTTGGGTCTCTCCTCTCAACAGCCATTCTCCACCTAACCCACCTTAAATTTTCCTTTATTCACCATGGTTAAAAGCATAATAATTCTACTGATAAAGGAAAGACAAAAGTGGTGGATGACGACACCTTCGGTGATTTTCGGATGAGGTTTAAGCTCATTTTCCTATTTTTACTCATGCAAAAGCTGATAGGTATATATCCTTAACTTCCTACATAATTTTTCTATGTTGATTGTTAATGAGCATGTTTGGAAAACTTTGGGACTTCATAACCGTATGGCTCAATTATTGAATTTTCTTGGGTTACCAAAATTATTATGGATGTATCTACCTATTTATGTTTAACTCTACCTTGAATTTTTTAGTACATTAGCTATAAAGGCTAAACAAAGGACATTTGTGTGTAAACTGCTAAGAAAGAATATCATATTGACTATGCATTACTTTTGAGTGTTAATGACTTCAAAAGGGTGGTTTGTGTGACACAAGTCCTAAATTCAAAGAGCATACCTTTTGGAATGAATTAATCGATCAGTTTAAATCTAATGTACATAAGGCTTCTAATTTGGCCATTAAAGATTCTTATGAACTCATGATACACAAATATTTATGTCATTATGTTTTTGCAAATGAGAAAACAATAAGGTGTCTTTGAATGATATCTTTTTGTTTTGGAGCTTACATACTTGAATAAAGGTAAATATGTTAGCTTATATTATTAAAAGTTTGTTGTATGTGAATTCACACTTGAACTTTGTTATTGGTATGGGTCATATGGTCACAACTTTATATAAAAAATTGACATATTTTGATCCCACTAGACTGACCAAAATTATAAGGGTCTCATCGCTTACTCTAGTTGCATTTCAACAATCAAGCCTGATTTCCCTATGCCCACCTTTTAATTAGTTAAGTGTTGTAGATAGAAAGGGTAAGGTTCCTGCCATTACATCACATAATGAGGCAAATGATGCTGAAGATAAGGAAGAGTAAGACGATAAGGATGATAATGATGCTATGGGATAGAAAAAGGCTTTTCAACTATTTGATGCCCCATATGAGAGCAACAGACAACTTCATGCAAAAGTAGACTCTATGGATCATCAGTTGATACTTCTGTTTTGAGACTAGTACTACCATAACGACAAGATGTTGAAGTATATTGAGCTCTCCAAATTGTAAGTTCCATTACCGACACCATCTCCACCTTCATCACCATAGGAGCGCTAGTCAAAAGAGTCAACCTTTTCTCTTTTTGTTCATTATTTTCTTTTTCTTGTGTTTTTATTAACATTGAGGATAATGTTTGTCTTAATGGGAGTTTAGTTTGCATGTTAGTATAAATGACTTTGTCTTTTAATTTTTTGTTGCTTGTGATTTTTTTTATGTGTATTTTGTGTTAGTTTTAGGTTGGGTCAAGCAATCCTTATTTAATAATAATCACGTCTATAAATGAAAATTCTTAAGGAAAGTCATTTGTTGAGTGAAGTAGATAGCAGGTCATTTTTGTGTAAAAGAAATTCAATTAAGGTCTAATCCTGATTTCAATAGTTATTTTATGATCCTTAATTATAATTTTTTAATATTAACAACATGAGCACCATTGTATTTGAAATTTGAATAGGAGTTTTGAGCCTTAAAAAAGTATATTTCATCTGTCAATTATAAATCCTAATGCAAAAAAAAAAGTTTGGTAATATTAATTAATTTGTTGTTCATTTCTACTTCTCTATGTTGGTACTTAGTAATTGGGGATATTAATCACCAATGTTTATCTTTGGGTTCAATGGTCATCAATTCATGTATATGATAACCATTCTAAATTTTTTTAATACTAAGTAATTGGGGGCATTCATCACTAATGTTTGTTTTTTTCTAAAAAAGCTAAAAATGATTTTAAAAAAGAAAAAGAAAAAAAAAGAAAATTTGTGTAGATGAGAGTTGTACAAATACTTGTTTTTGATGGGTGATTATATTTCTTTTGAGGTTGTACCACTTACTTTGATTAATAGTACATGTGGTTATGCATGCATTAAATTTTTCTTTATAATTAGGGGTGGTAATGAATTGTTAAATAAAGAATTGATTCTTAATAATTTGCTTTTATGGCATGTGGATGTACATTAACTTTATCAATTTATTGGTTGACCAAAAGAGAATGACAATTATGACAATGTTATTTTTGACTAAGAATTGCTTCGTGTCTTTTGGTGTTAGTTTAGCTAGAGTTTTATTGCTTAAGGACAAGCAAATCCTCAAGTGTGGGAGAATTTGATGTGTGTAACTTAATACACATATTTGAGTCAACTTTTTAGGATATTTTATGATTTTCTTAGTTAATTTAGGTAGCAATTTTATTAGTTGTTTTAAATAGAAGATTTTGTTGCATAATTTGTGTTTTGATCAATTTTGGCAAGTTTTCAATAAGGGGAGTGAACTTACCACTCTTTGGGCAAAAGAATGCCACGTGTGTGATGTAATTCTATCAATGCCAAGCGCGAGGATGGTCACAGGTGACTTTGGTGGTGTAATTTAATGTCACACACATGACTTTGTCTCCTTTGTGATGTGCGCGAGGGTCATCGTATTCGTGACCTTGATGGCACCAATCTTCATGTTTGTCACGTGCATGACAAAAGTCACAGTGTGACACTGATTTAACTCAACATCATTTCATGGGAGCATTAGAGCTAGCTTAAGAGAGAGTATAAATAAGAACTTAATGCATTGCTCAAATGACTTTTGGGGCAAAGGAAAGAAATTGACGAGGGGATTGAACAAAGTTTTTTCTAATTTTTTTTTTACTCCTTTATATTCATTTTCAATTCTCATTTCTATTTGTCTAAACTTCATGAGATTAAACATTATGTTGAGTTTTATTATGATTATGGACAACTAAAGTAAAAGGTGTAACCTAGTGGGATTATTTTTGATATCAATGCTTAGTTTTTATTGTTTTTCATTATAATTCTTGATTTGGTCTTCTTGTGCTGATTATGAATTACATGACTTATCACCATACAATTCTAAGGGTTTATGTGATGAATTGATGAGTGAAATTTAAACCTAGACATAAGAGATCAAACACAAACCAGGTTTATGTGATGAATTGATGAGTGAAATATAAACCTAGACATAAGAGATCAAACACAAACCTTTAGGTAAAGAGATATATCTAAATCATTGTGGTGCGTTAATTGCGATTTAATTGATCTAATCAAGAAACTAACTTTTAATGATTAGTTGTTTGTTGATTATATACAATTTAGTGACTTGACAAAGAACTAAAATAATTTATAAACAATTTCACTGGAGAATCATTGGACATTGATAATTATTAACTAATTCTCACTGGGTGAAATCTTGAGCTCTTGTGCTTTAAACATCTAATTTCCTTTAATTAATTTAGTTTATATTGATTTAATTTCATTTTCATTTTATTATTCTTAAAGATCAACAAGAATTAATTAAATAATAATAAAAGTTATCCATGTGGATTGATCTTGATAAATTATCGATGTTACAATTGACACTGTACACTTGCATATAATTGTCACTTATCATCGAGTCCATAGAACACCTTCTTCATAGTTCCTTTTAATTCCAAATTATTTGTTTGGTTTAGAAGGGCATATACAACAGGACCTCCACATACCCCATTTGATAATGTTTGATCCATTTTGTTGTCTATTGAAGAAGCATGTTTAGTGCGAAAAGCATTTTCATTCCTTAGTATTGCCATTGTGAAGTTATTTAAAAAAAGATAATGATTTCCTGATATCATTTGTTACAATATAATACACAATGCTAAAAATAAGACTAACTAATAAATATTAACACTTATGTATAAAAATTATCTATTTTAATTCCATAAATTAATTATAAAAGCTCACATGATCAAATGTACAGTTCATAATATTTTGTTCAAAAATAAAAAACAATGATGGTCGTAATGATTACACCTGGGAGATAATAATTCATAAACCAATATTTAAAAAATATAAATATTTTAACATGTTAATGAAATTTTTCCATAAGCTCAAATTCATATAATTTATTAAAACAATAGTTCCACATGCAACACTTTTATTAATAAATTATAATTTCTCTAATAATATTAATAATAGTCATATAAATAAACCCATACAATATCAGTAATATGTTATCATTCAATGATATGAGAAAACAATTTTGGATTCTTTTCCCTTGCTCATAATACTTTGGATGCTCCAAAGAGAAGAAGTATAGAGAATTCTTAAAAAATTAACAAAACAATTAAAAAAATTTAATAATTACTTCATCAGTGTAGTATAAATAAAGACAAGGCGAACATAATTTTTTTTTATAAAAAAAAAAAAAAACCAAACATCAAAAATAAAGGAGGACTTTTATGCAGGTCACTTATTATACACAATGTATATATATTTTTAATTTTTCCAGTTACCAAATTGATCAACTATAATTCTTCTTTGCTACAATTCAGTTGCATCTTCGAATTAAATAAACCACTTTGTAATAATTACAACATCAATAATAATAAAATAAATATTTAAAACCCAAAATCATTATATCATTAATTATAATAAAACAAATACAGAATGCCACAAACTATTACAAGAAACAAAAAAGATTTCAGAGAAATACACTAAAATTAATACTTTAATGAATTAATATAAATCAAATAATAACACTTAACTGTTGCTATTACAGTTACCAAAACCAACCAAAGATCGTAATTTAAAATACATTAAAAATAATAAAAACAATAACTGGTAATGTCATAACATAAAATCAAATCAATCCATTGAAAAAACAAATTAAATTAACAAACACTTAATGCCTCCTAAATAATAAGTTAAAATAACCATTAACTCTTTTCAATCCATTGTATTTAATGCCTCAAAACATAACACATCACTATGAAAACAATTCAACTTCAAGCAACACAAGCCACAACTTCTAAAACAACATTATCATACCCCTCACATAACTCAATATTATCACTAATAAAATTAGTACTACTCATGAGACTCGAATCAAGTCAAAATAAAGTGAACTAACATGAATTAAAGTAAGAAAATAAACTTCATTTTAGGCTCCATTTATTTTATGAAAAATAACTTGTCTAAAGAAAATATTTTTTGAGGAAAATGTTTTCTGAAAAAATATTTTCTGAGTAACATATTTTTCGATATTTAGACTGCACTACAAAAAAATATTAATTTTTGTTTTGATTTATAATATTATAATAAAATTTATATCGTAAATATTTTATACTTGGACTATTTATTATTTAAGATAAGAAAAAATATATTAAAAATAAATTTTTATGCGTTCCACTATCACGAGCGACCACTGCCTGTCGACGATGATCGATGACGGGTATCGGTAGTCAAAGATGACCAATAGTAGTAAACATATGCGTTTATATAATTTATTTTTCATTTGAATGAGTTTGTCAAAATTTGGAAAATGACTTTCTATTTTTAAAAGAGAGTTATTTTCTTGAAAAATGACTTAGTTTTCCCTTTAATTAGGAAAATATTTTTCGTTGACTAAATTTTTTAGATGTATCCAACAAAAGAAAATTCCTCAAAATATTTTTTACTTAAAATATTTTTGTAAAAAATATTTTTCGCCAAACAAATAGAGCCTTAATATTATAAAAATTTAAGTCCTCACCATAATATTTTATTCTTCAATTTTACAGGAAATTATAGTTTCATACGCCAATAATAAATCAAACAATACTACAACATCGTGACTTGAAATTTCTCTACACCTAGTAACTTTGATAACTTCTATCGAATTTAAATTAATAAAAAAATAGTCACCACAAAAATAAATGTCTTGTTTATAAATGGCGTATATCTTTTATTTTTATAAAGAAAAATATATCAAATTATTAAGTTATTACTTAAATCCACTCACCAAAAGGAATAAATATGTAACTTATATATCAGCTATCATTTAACACATTTTAAATGTTTCTCAAGTATTAGGACTCCCACTACAAATAATAGAACAACTAGATGGTAAAAATTTACTCTTGTGAAATAGAGAAAAAATTTTCAAATATATTGTATCCCTTTTTTAATATAACTTGTATTATATAAACAAATCACAAATTCACATTAGAAAATTAAAAATAACATTTCTAATCATAAACAATATGCTAAAAATCATTGTACTAAATATATTATAAGCATCAAACTTTTTACTTTAATATCATTTACTAAATAAAATAAATAAATAATTTTGAAATATAATTTCACCTCCACATATTTAAACAATTTAGCACTAACTTCAAACTGCGTGAAACGCGAAATATCACCTTGTGTACATACAAAATCAAAGCATAAAAAAGCCAACTCATTGTTTGAGACATCATTACTTTGAAAGTCTCTTTATTTGGCACATCATTATTTTTTAATTTTTTAAAAATTTAATTTCTTATCGTGCATTAATGACAATTAATGTTAAAGTAATTATAAATATTTAATTTTTATATTTATTATAAGATCAATTATGACACATTTAATTTTAGTATTAATTATTAATGAAACAAATTTTATTTTTAATATATATTATAAAAAAATATTTCATATATATTATGTAATTTTCAAAGACCCTTACTTTAAAAAGATTTTATAATTTTTTTTAATTTCACAAAATTCAATTAGATGAAATCTATTATATATAATAAAGTTGATGCAATGATAAACTCTCATTCAGGAATTAACATATTGTACTTTCTCATTTAGATATTTTTATGCAACTTTAAAATATTCGCACACATGTATATATAAAATGTTGGCCCTATGCACCAAGAAGGGAGAGTTGAATTGGTGTATAAAAATTAAAATTGAAAAAGAGAAGATAAATGAGATGAGAGGAAACACAAGATTTATAGTGATTCTGGTATAATCGACCCTACGTCCACTCCCCAATTCTTAGAAATTGAGTATTTCACAATCTTTCAAAGGTGTTTTAAAGTTTACTCCAAACTTTTACACTTGCGTTTGGAAAGCTCACACAATAATCTATATACTTGTATTTTGAGGCTTACACAACAACCTTTACAACTTGTGTTTTAACAGGCTCACACAACAACCTATTTTAGTGTTTTGGCAGGATCACACTATAACCTATTACACTTGGTGTTTATGCTCACACCCAATAATGACTTAAAGAATAGAAAAGAGTGAGTAGCAAAATTGCAAGAGCTTGGGTACAAAGTTATTAGTTCTCTTGCATTTATATATGTTTGGTGTGGTATTTATAGTCTCTACCCACCAAAGAGACGTTGCAATAAAATTGGTACAAAATCATCAAAGTGTGCTAGATAGATTTTCGCATTAAATGTTTGACAATCATGAATCGCAGTCGCTACTATTCATTAGCGATTGTGAATTCGAAATTCCATAAGGAAAACTTCGTTTGTGTCTAACAGCTAGTCCACGTGGCAGCTTCTGATTAGTTCACCAGAAAAATATAGTCGTTGTCTTTCACCTGCTCTCAAAAATAGCGATTGCGATTTATCTTGTATAGGATGCAACTCTGGACGCAAATTCCTCTACCAAAAGTGTTCATCTTCTTCTTTTGGGTTTGCGGTCACTACCAACAAGTTTCCATCACGATGTTTGACTTCCAACGGTTACCTGGGACACTTGTCAAGTTGTGATTGTGGACTTGATTGCATCTTCAGTTATTTCAAAATTCGCGGTCACGACTGAGGCAAGCTTTACACTGCGAATTCATCTGTCACTTTTCAAGTTCTTCCTTTGGATGAGTCACGGCCGAAAATGACTCTGTAATTTCATCTGTCTGATCTTCTAATAAGTCTTCTCATGGATCGCGGTCGCGAATCTCAAATTGCGATCGCGATTTAGAAGTTACTTCACATTCTTTGAAGACTAAGATTTCTATCCAACTTCTAACTTAAAGACTAACAAAAAAGGATGTAAAATAACACTAATTTGAATCATTAGAAATGATCAATCCCATTAGTCAATATCAAAAGAGGACCAAGACTTGGGGTTAACTACCCCAGTCCAACAATCTCCCCCTTTTTGATTTTGACAACTTAGATTGATCCTTAAGTGAAAAAGATGCAGGAAAGTGAAGTTGGATTGTAATATGATTCAATGAATGCTTATGACAAAATTGGCTAAGTATATCATTCATTCAATCAAAGGTGAAGTTGATAAAAAAAATAAGTATGTTGCTCCCCCTCAACTTATGTTATAGTTTTTCTCAAGTTATTTCATTATTTTCTCCCTTTCACAATCTCTCCCCCTTTGGCAAGATCAAAAAGAGGGTTTATAAGGGAAAAAAGAGATTCATGCATAAGTATTCATAAGGAGCAAACATAATGCAATGGATAAGAGAATAAACATCAATCACATAAGATAGCAATGTTTACAAAGAAGTAAGTTTTATATATATTCATAACTGTGGAATCACAATATTTGTAAAAGAAAATAAACATAAGGAAAGTGAAAAACCAAATACAAAAGATCCATAATCTAGAGTAGTAGAGAATCATCTCCACAAGATGGTGTCTCTAGTGTTTGTTGTGCTCCCTCTGCTTCATCTCCATCCTCTATGTCATCTTTGTTGCCATCCCCATCTTGCGTATCTTTAAATTCAGTGAAGTATGGAAGATGGTAAGGAGGAACTCCTAGTTTCTCTTGAAGATCCACCATATTGCTGTGAAGATGTGAAAGGAAGAGAAACCTTCTCTTCATCATCGTCATTAGCTTGTCCAACTTGCGATCAATGGTGGCAAGAGATAACTTTGACTTTGGTTTTGGTTGAGGATGAGAGACTTGAATGTTGCCTTCTTCAATTTGAAGCCACTTTTGCTTAGAGGCTTAGGAGGTTTCCATATTCTTCGCACCTATTACACCAAGTGTATAGATGTATGTGTTCGGATGGATTGTCTTGGTGTTAATGAGATAGGTTAGGTCAAGGAAGTTTTGAGAGGGAAGGAGCTTCTTGGTGAGGAATTTATCTTCCTCCTCTTCAAGTGCTCTAACAAAGTGGTAAATGGTTGTTATGTGAAAGGGCAAGAGAAACTGGTTTTTAGGTTTTATACTCATGTGGATTAATTGATCTATAAGGTAACGACCGGTTTGGATAGGTTGGTTCTTGACAAGGCAAAATAAGAATGCCAAGTCTTTTTGTGAAACCTTCCCATTACCATCACCTCTTATATTGATAGAGATGGTGATGATGTGATGAAGGATCCACAAGGGTAGGGTTTTGATGTGTTTAGATAAAGAGGAGTGGGGATCGTGTTTGGTTTCGATGTAAATCTCCGACCAAAATTTAGAGTAGATAACGTCAAGTGCGGAGATGATGAAGGGGATGTGTTCTCCGACTTGCAGGTTAAAAAGGAAGGATAATTGGTCGGAGGTGATGTAGAAGGGGTCGCCGAAGGCCTGAAACACCAACCTGTATTGGCCGACTCTTGAATCGTATTTTCAGCTTAGTTGCATGGTGCACATAAATTCTCATACAACCTCCTCGTATTCGAGTTCATCTCGGAAGATGAACTCGTTCCAACCCAAATTGTAGAGAAAGACGCGAATCTCCGCATTGATGCATAAAGTTTCTAGCATCAATGAAGATGGGATTTTGTTTGGAAGAATCACTTTGGAGGAGTTTGCCTTGAATCTTTCCTTTTCCTCCTTAGTGATTCCCTTCATGAGATAGAGGGCAGGAGGTGCAGAGGGCTGAGCCACTGCTTTGTGCTTGTCTGCCTTAGAGAATTTTTGGGAGCCATAGCAAGAGAGGAAAAGAGCTTGAGAGATTTTTAGAGAGAGAATAGGTGTTTAGAAGTGAAGTGAGAAAAACACTGTTGAAGGGGTGTAAAAAGGGTCAAAAATTGGCTAGAAAAGAATTAAATAAAGAGAAGAAATGGTTGGCAATCAAATCACTTAATTGCCTAGGCGGTTACTCTAATTTGCGTCCGCAAATTTCGAAAAATGTGAGTAACAGATAAATTTTTCTAGGGAAAAGGCGCGTCAACGGTCATATTTTTGAAAAACTAACCAAAATTCGCGGTGGAGCGCAAATTTCATGACCGCGAATTGACATTTGACAACCGGGTGAAATTGACTTGTAATTCACGACCGTGAATTATGAGTCAGTAAGGACAAGAATGAGAAAATTTTGAAAACATGTGATCCACTATAAAAAAAATAATAATAAATCTGCTCATACAATCATCACTCATGCATATCATATATAACAATCAATCATAAGATCAAAATTTTCACTTTAGGGAGCTTTCATCAAGCATTCTCAATTCTCTCTTAATCAAATTCATCATTTCTTCATTTAGAGGTTTAGTGAAAATATCTGCAAGTTGATAGTTTGTGTCAATAAATTCTAGCACAACATCACCTTTTTGCACATGATCTCTAAGAAAATGATGTCTAATGTTTATGTGCTTACTCCTAGAATGTTGGATAGGATTCTTATAGAGATTAATAGCACTTGTGTTATTACATTTAATGGGAATGTGATCAACTATTTTGCCAAAATCCTTTAATTATTATTTCATCCAAAGAACTTGGGTGTAACAACAACCCGCCGCCACATACTCGGCTTCCGCGGTGGATAAGGCAACCGATACTTGCTTTTTACTAAACCACGAAACTAGACATTCATCTATAAATTGGCAAGTTTCTGAAGTGTTTTTTCTATCTAGACGCTACTGGCATAATCCGCATAAATGAAAAATCCCTAGGATACCATAACCCTAAGTGTATTGTGCCATGCAAATACTTAAAAATCTTTTTAACAGCATTCAAATGAGATTCTCTAGGGGAGGATTGAAACCTAGCACACATGCAAACACTAAACATGATATCCGGTCTAGAAGTAGTAAGATAAAGTAGAGATTTGATCATACATCGATATTTTTTTTCATCTGCCTCCTTACTCAATTCATCTTTATCTAATTGGATGGTACTGTTCATTAGAGTTTTAGCTACTTTGCAACCATCCATTTCGAATTTCTTTAGAATTTTCTTTGTATACTTGGCTTGGTTGATGAAGATCCATTCCTTGGATTGCTTGATTTGTTGATCGAGAAAGAATTTGAGCTCTCCCATCATGCTCATTTCAAATTCCCTAGTCATACACTTAGCAAAATCCTTACAAAGAGATTCATTAGTAGCACCAAAGATAATATCATTAACATAGAGTTGAATGATTAATGTATCATGCTTGTGGGTTTTAACAAAAAGTGTGGTGTCCACCTTCTCTTTCTCAAAATCATTTTTCAAGAGAAATGAACTAAGTCTTTCATACCAAGCTTTTAGAGCTTGTTTCAATCCATATAAGGTTTTGTTCAATTTGAAAACATGGTTTGGAAAACAATGAGACTTAAAACCAGGAGGTTGTTCAACATAAACTTCCTCCTCTACGATGCCATTCAGAAAAGCACTTTTCACATCCATTTGAAAAGGTTTAAAATTCATATGACATGTAAATGCTAAAAGAATCCTAATGGTCTCTAATCTTGCAACAGGGGCAAAGGTCTCATCATAATCTATTCCTTCCTTTTGGTTGTATCCTTTGGCAATCAATCTAGCCTTGTTTCTAGTAATGAGACCTTGCTCATCTAACTTGTCCTAAACACCCACTTACAACCTATAATTGGGTGTTCTTTAGGCCTAAGGACAAGTTCTCATACCTTTTTTCTCTCAAATTGATTGAGTTCTTCTTGCATAGCAAATACCTAACTCTTATTATCAAAAGCCTCATCAATTGACCTTGGCTCAAGTTGAGAACCAAATGCAAGATTATTATCTAAAAGTTGAGATCTAGTACTTACACCCTTAGAAGTATCACTAATGATTAAGTCCTTGGGGTGATACTTAGAGAATCTCCAATCTTTGGGTAGATCATGTCTTGGCTCATTTTCTTGTTGATGTTGAT
>CATIWR010322531.1:0-11570 GCA_949677035.1 Omphalea diandra | reverse complement strand
CAAAATTCACTCAATTGAAACATTAGACGTGATCAATCTCCTTTGTCAATATTAAAATAGGTCAAAGACTTAGGGTTAACCACCCTAGTCCAACAATAATATAATAAACTCATTTTTTTTAATAATTTTCACTTTTTTTCTGTACTTAATTATGTTGTAAGAGAGTCATTTTATAGGAAGAGACAAAAAATTATCCATTAGAAACAAAGCTGTCATTTTATGTCAAAAAGTAGTCATTCAACGCCAATTGGACAATCTCCATGCTCATTATTGGGTGAATATATAACTTTAACAGTCATTGATTTTATTAAAATGCTCGTTGGAACTATCTTTTACAGAGACATCTGTCTAGATGCTCCTCTTTTGACTCAATTTTTTAGTCACCAATTTCTTCAATGAATGTTAGAGCTTCTCAATGTATGTTGGAATTAAACTTCAACTCCTATTAGGATATGGACAATGCCTATTGAAAATCTTCAAGAGGATGTGAACTTGATGCTCTATTTTTCAAGATTTTGTATAGTGTTTCAACAACTATTGGCTTTGGTTCAATGCCTATTGAATGCTTGTTGAACATTTGATCATGTCCATAAACTCCAACTTAGCCTGGGTGCTTTTCCAATACCCATTGATCAGAGTCTAATGCTCATGTCAAAACTTTGAGGGTTGTATTCACATTGAGTCATTTTGTCCAACACCTATTATGAAAATGCAACACATGTTGAGGTATCGACAAGCCATACCCATTACAAAAATGCAACACCTATTAAGAAGGTTAGCTTGCAAAGCTTAAGAGTTTTCAACATTTATGTAATGAGAGAGTTGATGGTTTAGGAGTTAGAATCCTTAACTCATATTTGGGTGTCACTTTAATGCCTGTTGAGTATCTAAAATGTCGATTGATGAAGTCACAATGCCTATTGAATGCAACAACACTCGTTGGCTTTGAATACTTAGATTTTTTTCCAAAAATAGTTTTTGTTTTAAAACCTTTTATCAATAAATTGATGTGCCTGTAAGATCTTACACATAAACTTAAATAAGAGTGAGCTTCTATATATGTTTGTAATCGTCAAAGCAAGCTTAGTTTGCAAAAACTTCGAAGCTAGATCCAACAATCTCCCCCCCTCTTTTATGATGACAAACAATCTATTAAGGGTTAAATAATCTTTATAAGAAATGTACATCATATAATGATCAAATGGATAAGTTATAATTGAACATTAGCTACCACTTTGTTTCATTGATTATATTGTATTAAAACAAATTATACATGCTAAGATTTTGAAAAATAAAATCATACAAACTAAGTTATAACATGCATTTTACTTGGTTATATCTCATACTTAATTCTTGCATGTTTGTTTTCACTCCCCTTACTCTTACACTCACTTTATATCTCACGCTTGATTATTTTCCCCCTTTTGCCATTATGAAAAAGTAATACAAGAGCAGAGAAATAATAGAGATAATTCAAGTAAGAATAAACAATTTTTGAGAAAATATTTATATTCATTGAAAAGATGTCCCTTACATCAACAATTTTAAAAGTAAAAGATAAGATGATTGAAATAATGAGAAAATATGCACATGAAGATGAATGAGGGTGAGGGTCCTACAAATTTGTTCTAAGGCTTGTCCTTAGGCTCAGTTGTTGTCTCTGGTTCTACTAGGTAGTTGGTGTTACAGTTTACAAGTTGAGTTCTTCAACTATCCAGTCTAGGGTTTAGTTGACATCCTTAACATCCCTTTGAAGTCTGTGAACCTTTTAATAAAGAGAGATGGCAGAGGATTCAACCTTTTGAATAGAATTTATGATTATGGCAAGTTAGTCAAGGACCTTCTTCTCAAATTCTATGAGAGTAGTAGCAGAAGCAGTAGTAGAAGCAAGAGTATAAGCACTTGCACTTGTTTCTTCCACAATAGTAATGCCTACTCGAATGGATTCCTCAAATTCATCATCATCTAGGTCTTACCTAAGGGCTTTTCCTTTCTCTAGAATTCTCTTTATTAGGCATGAGTTAAGCCTTTGAAGAATCCCCATACTTATCAACATCTTTTTACTAATGGACTCATTGTGTGGCAGTTTCTCCAACACAATGTTCTTTACTTTAAGTTCCTCTTGAATTGAAGGTATGACCTTTGCAAACTTGGAAATTCAAGTGATGTAATGCCTCATCACAAACTCATTTACCTTGTCCACTTGATCGTCAATTCTTTGCACCATGAATAGTAGAGTGCTTATCGTTTGTTTATTCTTTATGCACTAAGGATAAAAGAGATTTGTGATGGTGCAATTATCGTTACATTGGGCTTTGTCGTTGACGTTCCAAGTTATAAATCAATGTGCAATCCTCAAGGCTTAGCTTTTAATCTTTGATGCCTTGCTATTATTGCTATTGTAGTTACTTTTCCCCTCTGTGATGGATTTTCAAAATTGGTTCACAACCACTTTGAAAGTGAGGAATGCTCTATTATTCTAGTAGTACAAACATCAAGACATTTAGCCAACTCACTTGCCTTTAGAGTGTACTTCTTCCTAAAGAATCTAAAGTTAATGGTCCCATCTCGTGCATGTGCATAACAACTCCTTCGATAGCCTATAGAGTAGACATTAACTTAATTGTCAATTCTAGATATGAGGGCTTTCTGATGTGACAGAAGAGTTCCCATCCTATTCCTATCATTAGCTTATCTATTTGCTTTGCCAAACCATACCTTTGAATATCCATCCATTCAAAGAACTTTCCTCCCCTAGATGTCTCCTAATAAGTTTTAGAGCCAATTCTTTTTCCTTGTCCATCTTGAGATGGAATTTCTGGACATTAAGTGAAGGTTGCTCTATTTCTATCTCTTTTCCCTTCCCCTTTGATTTTGGAATTGCCTTGGCCTTCTTTGAGGATTGAGGAGTAGATAAAGGTATGCTAGACCTTTTTTTCTATAGGGCAATCATCGAAGCCATGCTTTCTTCAGTTTATGAACTTGAGAAGGAGGGTTGAGGGTTTTTCCTAAGAGGTTGTTTATATCTTTTGGTTATTTCACTTTTGGGTGCCATTGGGATTGGTGTTTAATGAATGGTACAAGTGATAAACACAAAAAATAGCAAAAGCAAATAGATATATATATATATATATATATATATATGTAAAGAGCAAAAGCATAAAGAAAGCTAAAGTAAAATAACTTAGGATTTTAGAGTATGTATAAGAGTTTGAAGAAGTCCCTGTTTCTCTAAAAAATTTTACCTTTAGGAGTGTTTAATGATGGCTGTGAATGAAACAATGACTATTAGGCATGACCGTTAGCTAAATCAAACATGTGTTCTTCATTCAACGATGATTATTGTTCACAATGCCCATTAAGTGAAGAATAACGATCATTTGAAATGTACAATGATCGTGGGGGTATACAAAAATATAGGTTGCAAATTACGAACAATACAATGGTCATTAGAAGATTAGTAATAGTTGTTCGCCATGTTTTCCAAGGCAAAAACATGTTCAAAAAGGATTTTTCAAATGAGCTAACATATTCAAAACTAAGTTGATGTAGATTATTAATCAAACTCAATGATATAGTCATGAATTCAATTAATAAAAGGGCATTTGATCAAGACAATACACAATAAAAATCATTAGCGTATAGAATCTAATGACTTTAACTAAAATCAATTCATATAATACTTAAACAATCAATTAATAAAGATTATGCATGAATTAACAAGGGTGAAAGAGAAGAACCTGTTGATTTTAACACAATTTACCTCTACCAATCATTCGAAGTTCTATTTTGATGAATTGCACCCGTTCAATAAAGACATTTAGTAAACATATATGCCAATTGATGGTTAGCATCAACAAACTCTAACATAATATCACCATTATTAACATGATCCCTTAGAAAGTGATGTCTTATATCTATATGCCTACTCCTATAATGCTGAATGAGATTTATAGATAAGTTAATGAGATTAGTGTTATCACATTTGATGGCAACCTGATTTACAATAATCTTATAGTAAAGAAGTTGTTACTTCATCTATAAGATTTGAGCACAACAAATACCTGCTGCCACATACTAAACTTTAGTTGTAGACAAAGCAACTGAATTTTACTTTTTGTTACTCAAAGACACTAAAAATTCACTTAGTAATTGACATATAACTGAAGTGCTTTTTTATCTAAGGTACACCCATCAAAATCAACATCTAAAAATGCAATTAACTCAAATGAAAAACTCTTATGATACTAAAGTCCTAAGTTGAGAGTACCATTAAGGTAATTTAAGTATGTGTTTTATAGCATGCAACTGAGACTCCTTAGGATTAGACTAATATCTTGCACATAAGCACACACTAAACATGATATCATGCCTAGATGCAATTAGATAGAGAAGACTACCAATCATACCTCTATACAACTTTTGATCCATAACTTTACCATGTTCATCTGCGCTTAATTTTATGTTAATGCTCATTAGAGTTTTGCAAGGTTTGTTGTTCTCCATGCCAAATCTTTTGATTAGTTCTCTTATATATTTGGTTTGATTAATGAAGATTCTCTCCTTTTCTTTTTTGATTTGCAATCCAAGAAAGAACTTGAGTTCTTCTATCATACTCATCTCAAATTTACTTTTCATTACTTTGGAGAAATCTTCCCACAAGCAAACTTTAGTGGCACCAAAAATAATACCATCTACATATGTTTACATAAGCAATAAGTTTCTATTCCTCTCTTTAGAGAAGAGTGTTGTGTCCACTGACCCTTTGGAAAACCCTTTCTCTATATAAAAAAAAAAGTTACTCAACCTTTCATACCAAGCTCTTAGAGGTTGCTTTAAGCCATATAAGGCTTGGGTGAGCTTAAACACATGCTTAGGAAAATAGTGACTTTCAAAAGTAGGGGGTTGTTCAACATACACTTCTTCATTAATGCATCCATTGAGGAAAGCACTCTTAACATCCATTTGATATAATTTAAAATTCATATGAGAAGCAAATGCAAGTAAAATCTTAATGGTTTCCAACCTTGCCATAAGAGCAAAAAGTTTCACCAAAGTCAATTCCCTCTTTTTGGTTATAGCCTTTGGCTACTAACCAAGCTTTCTTTCTAGCTATGGTTCCATGCTCATCAAGTTTATTCCTAACGACCTACTTGATTCTAATATGAAATTTCTTTGAGGTTTAGGAAGTAAGGTCCATATTTTGCTCCTTTCAAACTGATTTAGGTCATCATACATAGCAAGAATCTAATGCTCATATTTTATGGCCTAATCTATGGTCTTAGGTTCAATAAGGGAAATATAAGCAACATTGGTACATGCATTTCTAAATGATGATCCAGTTGTTACCCAATTTGTTGGATCACCTATGATGAGTTGTCTTGGGTGATCTTTCTTAAAGACCCAATATTTTTCTAGTTGAGTTTGCTCTTCATTTGGAGTAGGAAGAGGTTGATCTAAATTTTCCTCGCTCTTCATTTACTATTGCTAGTCCACATTTTCCCCTTCTTTTCCAATATTCAACTCACTCATAGGACCAGCAAGATCATTAACATCTTCTTATTTTCTTGAAGAAGGGAGATCAGATTCATCAAAAATAACATACACTGATTCGCCAACAATAAGAGTTCTCTTGTTGAAGACTCTACACCCTTTGCTAGTTGTTGAGTATCTAAGGAAAATTCATTCATTGGATTTGGAGTCAAACTCGCTAAGGTTGTCTTTAGTGTTTAGAATAAAACACTTGCAACCAAAGACTCTAAAATATGCAATATTGGGTTTCCTATTGTTTCATAACTCATAGGGTGTTTTCTTGAACAAAGGCCTGACCACTACTCTATTTAACACATAACAATAAGTGTTTGCAACTTCAACTTAATAGTATTTAGGAAATTATACTCATTTAATAGGGTCCTAGCCATTTCTTGAAGATTTATATTCTTTCTTTATTCTATACCATTTTGTTATGGCGTTCTAGGAGTGGAGAAGTTGTGTGAGACACTGATGCGAACGAGGTTGATTTTTGGATCCTAAGTCATATGTAGCACAAGTCCCAAAACTTTAATTCAAATATCAAATAAGATAAACTCTTAAATCCTAATTAGACCTCTAGCTAGCAACCTGAATTATAAAGATTCAAGAGGTGTTAATCTTAACCTTAAATTAACTAAGTAATTTAAGATCTAGATTAAACTACTTTATGAAATTATTAAGAACTCACTTAATAATCTCACGAAGTCCTATTAAGAACTCAATAAGAGAATTAACTCTTATAAGTAATTTTTGCTAAAAGAAATATTCTTCATTAATTGATTGATTTGGTAGAAAAAGGAGGGCCACTTATATCCTTTACAAAACTTTTAGAAAATCCTAAGAATCAAAGCCTAATTATTCTTTGAAATCTGCCTAATCTATTTAGGAAAAAGATATTCCTAAGCTAAATAGGAAATAACTAAAGGATAAATTACATATCTTCCTAATTATAAAGGAAGTTTCTTACATAAGTAAATAACATTAGTTCCTAAGTAGAAAAGAAAGAGAATGATATGTTAAGATCTTGCCAATCTTGGAAATATATTTTGACTTTACTTTTTTTTAAAAAAAACTTTGCTTCCATATTTGTTGCCCTTTCATTAATTCCTCTTTAGGACTTTTATTATTCCACTAAAAGATGCTTGGAATATTTTTAAAATCTTTTAGAACACTTTGTGCAAATTTTCCACATTTGTAGAGTTAGACTTGTTGATTTCATTTTGAGGATCTATATATGAAATGGAAGCACAAAAATAATATTTTGCCATTGTGAGTAAGATTGTCCAAATAACGTAGGTCTAATTAAGGCAGGTTTAAATATGACAGCTCCAAATATGGCAATTCTAAATAAGGCAAGTTCAAATATGGCAGTTTGAAATATGGTAGGTTTATGGCAATTCTAAATATGGAAATTTCAAATATGGCAGTTCTAAATATGGCAGGTTTGGAAGCTTTTGTAATGCCTTTCTTCTTTTGAAGGATATCTCCTTGTTAGTTCTTTTCATTATTTGTAACATTGAGGTTGCCACTAACTTGGTTCATATCATTCTCCCTCTCTTCAAAAAGATTCATCCTCAAATCTTAGCCTACAAAAGAACAAAAACCAGTTATAAGAAATAACAAAGATAAATTTAAATATGATTTTACCATGCAAATTACAAGTATCTCTACTTGGATCAAATACAACTTGCATAAAACCACCTATAAAAAGGTTAGAACACACCAAAGAAAAAATAAAAGAATGCAAAAGAGAATGAAGAAGACAAAATAAGCCCTTAAAGATGCCTTCAATCTAGCATGAAGAAACACTAAGTTATCAAATTTATTTTTAACAAAAATACTAGATAGAGAAAATCTAGGTTTTAGAACAAAAATAGTTTTCAAATAATAGGCGTTAACTTTCAAAAGTATTTAGAAACAAAAAAAAAAAACCTTTGAAATCAAAAGAAAACTTTCTTCCTAACCAATGCCTAAATTAAGAACAATCGTAAATCATCGATTTAGAAACATTAAAATAAAAAGGAGAAGAAAGGAAACATTTTTCACTTAACTATGAAAGAACGTTTTGATAAGAGTTAAAAGAACTATAATTGCTAAAAACAAAAGGAAAAACAATTATTAGAAGTTAAAAATTTTAAAGAAGAAATGCAAAAACAATGGTTTAAAGAAGAAAATAAACATTCATCACTAAAAAAAATATAGTAAGAATAATAATTAAAAGAAGAAGAATTATGCCTAGAATAAATAAAACATAAATAATTGTCTAAACAAAAGCTAGAAAACTCCCTTTTACATAAATTTGCAACCTATTACAACACCATTAACACAAGAATTAAGAGTTAGGTTGTCTTGTTTGCTAGGCTCCTCCATGAAAAGCCATTTTTCATAACCTTGCAAAAGAGACATAAAAGCACTATACAAAAGATTATAAATTTTGTTAGTGGACATCTCTTTAAACAAAAACATGGTTCTCATATTAGAATAATCAGTTTCAGTCTCACAACTCTCTTTTAATATAAGGACTTTCTTTTGCACGCCCTCTCCTTTTGCATGCACCTCTCTTTTTTTATGTGCATCCTCTCTTTGCTCTCTTCTTACCACTCTAATCCCATGTCCCCCTTTTGTTTTCTCACTACTCATCTTTTGTTGTGCAACAATTATTTATTTTTCACTCTCATGCATACTATCTTTCTCCCTTTTTATTTTATTTTCTTTTTGAACATTATCATTATTTTTTTTACAACCAATACATCATCATGATTGAGATTTACAATTTTAACATTTGAACAAACTTCTAATGGTGGTACTTCATCATCATGTAAGTCAGTACTATCATCATCTTTTAATGTGCTGACATGTTCAAGCTCTGAGCTTTTAATGCTTGTATCAACATGTAAAGAAGAAGTTTGCATGCCAAATGTACCTTTAGAAACAAGAATCCCATCATTATTGATAGCTTTTTGAACTTTCTTTCTATTGGTTTTTGTCATGGCCATCTCCTTTTGGTGGCATCCTTTACTCCCTTTAAAATTGAACAAGTCTTTTTTTTATTGCAAATTGATTTCCCATGGCTATTTTCACTTCTTCCCAAGTCTAAATGGGGTCCTCTCCATAATATTCTCTAGCCAATGTTAATTGTTCCCACCATAATAAAAGCATTGTCTTCAAATTAAAAAGTAGCAACTAGTACCTTATTTTCCTTAAAACAATAGTATTCAAACACAATCTCTACTTGCTTCTTCCATGCTAAGTACTCCTCAAAATCCACTTTTCCATAAAAATTTATTATTTTGGGCTTGTTGTTATTTGTAGCTTCTATCTTTTTGATTTTTTTCATTTAATTGTACTATCCTTGCATGCATGTCCCTTTCCACCTTTTGTATGGAATCACTAATGCTTTTAAGGAGTAACTTCAATTTGAGATTTCTTTCAACTTCCTTTAAATCTGCCATGGTTATTAAATAATAAAAGAAATCCTCACAAAACACTCTCTTATGTGTTTACACTCACTTAATGTCACTCACACTCGTGTTTAGCTTAAAATTATCTTTTACCTCTTATGAGCTCACTACTATTTGTCTTTTACCTCTCAAGATTATTCTCTTTATGTTATTTGAGAACTAAGTTACTTTTATATCAAGTGAACCTTAAACCAAACATAAACAAGTAAAAATTAGTTCTTAAAAACACTTAAAAAACAAAAAAAATTGAAAAGAACACTATTGGTTGCAAAAACAAATTTCTAAAGACCTAATAGTAATCTAAGAATTTAGAAGGAAATTTGGAAGTGCAAATTGGTGTTCTAAGTGCAAAAATATGGTAAGAAGTATGCCTAGGACGAATTGGAAGGAAAATTTCAAAATCAGCTTTAAAACAACACCTTTGCAATTCTTAGCTTTTTTTTTTTTGTCTTATTTTCCTTCTTTTTTTTTTTTTTTTTTTTGCTTTATTTCTGTCTTTTTTTTTTTGAAAAAAAAAATTTTGAAGCTAAAATCAAACTTACAATTGTAAGAAACACAAAGATCAACTAAAAAATACAAAGAAATTGAATTTAACACTTGTAAGGGTACTATGGTAATTGTACCCTCCCTTGAATTTTGAGCTATGGTTCCGCCTTAGACTTCAAAAAACACCAAAAAGATGACTAGTAATAAAAAGAAATAATTTGGAATGAAGAAGTATGAAGAAATTGCAAGAAACAAGCTATAATAAAGTTTTTCTTAATTTAATGAGATTTTGGCAACTCCCAAATTTTAAGTAATTTCTTGAATCAATCACTAATTTGGCAATTATGGGTGCAAAAAGGGTTAATAAATGATGAAATTTGAAAATGGATGGAAGAAACACAAGAAATTAAAGATTTTGCAAAGTTCATTAATTTAAGGAATTTTTGCACAAGTATGAGATTTTGATGAAATTTGAATATGATTTTTTACAATGTGATATTTGATGATGAAACAAGACTAATGAATGTAAAAAAAAAAAAGGAAAAGAAATAGATTTGGATGTAAGAATTGGGATATGGCAAAATTGGAGAAGAAAGGTGAAGAATGTGAATTGATGAACTCAGAACAATGCAAGAACATAAAGATCGATACCTTTGGTCTTGAATTTAATCTTGGAACTAATATCAAATGATATGAATGAGGTTGATTTTTAGACCCTAATTCATATGTAGTACAAGTCTTAAGCCTTTAATTAAAAAATCAAATAAGATAAACTTTAAATCCCAATTACACCTCTAGAAAATTTGTTAAGTCCCAATTAGACCTCTATAAAACTTATTTCTAAAAACTTGAATTATGAAGATTCAAGAGGTGTTAATCTCAACCTTAAATTAACTAAGTAATTTAAGACGTAGATTAAATAAGTTTATTAAATTATTAAGAACTCACTTAACAATAGTCCTATTAAGAACTCATTAAGAGAATTAACTCTCACAAGCAACTGATTGATTTGGATGAATAAATAGGGCTATTTATAACCTTTACAAAGCATCTAAAAAATGTAACATCCCCATCCATATTCATTGGCATTATCACATGATCATATTCATTGCATAAATGACTTGAAACCACACATAAACATAGACATTGGATAAATGGTCATTTAGACATGTGAATTGGATAAGCACGACGATGACACTTGCATCATTGCATTTAGGACACTTGAACATATATGTAATGTTTGAATAGTTGCATGGAAAATTATCTTATATTTTGTGCATGTTATATTATCATAAATAATGGTATTAGAAAGCTTATTTAAAAGTATAAAGAGCATATAGGGATTAGGAGATGGATAGAGTGCTAAAGGAGTGAAGTAGAGGGACTAAAATAGGGTACAGTTGTTGACACATTCTAATGCACAACATATATCTCATAGTTAACCACAACATAGAATTGGTGAACCAACAGTTCAGTTTCCAAAAATTCAAATAGAGGGAAGGTTGATAAATTAAGAAAACAGGGTGCAGTTGACTTCAATGGTACCATAGATCCATCAGTGGTAAAGACATGGCTAAAAAGAACACAAAGAGTTTTGAATTTGATGAAATGCATATCAGAAGAAATGTTTGATTATGTAGTGTCGCTATTACAGGGGGATGCATATGATTGGTGGAAAACCATTATAGGGAGTGATGCCCAAGCTTTAGTGCTTACATGGGTTGACTTTCTTCATGAGTTCAATAACAATTACATGCCAGAAGTGTATAAAGATGATAAAAGAAGAGAGTTTTTGAACCTAAAGTAGGGGCAGATGACTATAGTTGAATATGAGGTAAAATTCAATCAATTATCTCATTATGCATCCTTTATGGTAGCCATTGATAAAGACAAATGTCAAAAATTTGAAGAAGGACTAAGATATGAAATCAGAAGTAAGATCACAGCTGTAGATCTTGAAAGTTATACCAAACTAAAAGTTGTTGCAATCAGGGTGGAAAGATTAGAAAAAGAAAGGATAGAGCAATGAGTAAAAAGAGGGTCTATTGAGTTTATGGGGATTTTAACAGAAAGAAAGGTAAACATGGAGAT
>CATIWR010322483.1:0-12683 GCA_949677035.1 Omphalea diandra | reverse complement strand
ATTATTTTATTTATATTTAAAAACAAACAAAATCTATCATTTATTTTTTTTTTTTTTTAAAAAAATATATATATATATATATATATATATATATATATATATATATATATATATATATATATATATATATATATATATATTTGTATTTGGTACAGATTAAATCTTTAAAATTAGTTATAATTGAAAAAAATTCTATCAAATTTGATAAATTTTTTAAATAAATTTTAAAGTTATAAAATTTGTTAATTATAACAAAAATATCCTTAATTAAAATGTCTTTTTTCATTTTTTTATTTTTTTAATCTTTTATTTTCTCTCATATTTCTTCATTCTTTCTCTACTCTGTTTTTCTCTTATTTTTTTCTCTTTTTTATTTTTTATATTTATAAATTTTTAAAAAATAATACAAGAATATTTTGTAAAAAAATAATTTATTAAATTCTACATCTAAGCACAAAATTCATTTTATCTGAAATTAATTCTATTTTTATTTTGTCCTATATCAAATTGCTAGGTATTCTAGATTATATTTTTCATTGTTGCTACTATTAATTACTCTCTCCATTCATAAATATCCTTCATTTTTTTTTGAAGAATTTTTATTTCAAACTATCATCACTATAAAATACCAATGAGACTTTTATTCCTTTTTCTAATTATATTCTTGCTATAATTATTGCCATATTAATGCATTTAATTTAAATTTTTATTGTAAAAAATAATTTAGTTATTTTTCTTAGAATTTAGCTTAATTAATAATTTTTAAATTTTTATGCAATATCAAAAAATGACTCATATTTAGAAATGAATGGAGAATACTTCAAGTGAATTTTTTTTTTTATTTTTTTTATTTTTTTTTGTTGTTATTCTTATTATTTAGGGTGAACAATGATAAAGTGAAAATTAAAATAAAGATCAATGATAATATAAAAATTTTATATTAATTTAATAAAAATTGTAATAAAATTTAATAAAATAAATAAAAATTTAAATATAATATTTGGAAATAAATAATTAAATACTTCATCTATTTTACAATATTTATCATTTTTTAAAAGTAATTTTATTGTAAAATATTTATCATTTTATATTAATATTAATTAGTTTTTTTAAACTTATCTTCATAATTTCTCTCTCTCCTTTTTTATAGTAAAATTTCAATTAAAAATAAATTAAATATATATATTAATTTATATTAATAAAAATAATTTTTTTATTAATTATTTTCTTAATTTATGTATATAACTATAACAAATATGGTAAGAAGAATAAAATAGTACAATAGAAAAAAAAAATCCAAAGAGTTCGTAAAGTGAGCCTATTCTTATCCTCTCTTTAGATCACGTCAACGGCCACTACGACTTCTCTTTTTATACAGACCACTGGATCTCTGCCGTTTGGACCACTACTTGTTGTCGGCAGCGATCTTCTGCTTGGACCCAACCAGACAGCAAGTATGATTCGCGTGGTGCTAATCGGTGTCGGTACAGATTACAGTTTTGAAAAATCTATAATAGACTGCATTTTCAATTTTTCATTCTGACGAAAAAATTAATGTTTATCGCTTGAACTTAGATAAGTAAATGATTTCTTAATTTGATCATGAGATTATGAGGGATGCACTAAAAATTTTGTCATATCTTTTTCTATTTTCTCTCTCTAAAAATAATTTAATTTTTAGTAATGTGAAATCATTGCCAAATTTTTAAATTTTTAAGTTTTTTAATAAAAGAAATATTTTTATTCATTTCTAACTTTTGTTTGCTGTATCTTTCACTGTTAAGAGTTTTTGTTTAATATTATTTGTTTGGTGACAATTTGTCTTTTTAGTAAGAATTGTATGATTTGAAATTGATTATTTAATAATTTGATAACTATAATATATTATTAATTATTATCTCTCAAATTCAATTTGGTTTACTATATAAATTTTAATTCCTATCATACTCTTCACTAGTGGTAAATGATATAAAGTTATTGAAAGATATTTATGATCAAAATAATATTTTAATTTTAGAGTTAAGTTAATAATGTGTTATTATTAAATATTGAATTTATATTAATAGATTAAATTACAAGGATATTTTGCTTTATAAATAATAAGTTTGCGAATGAAAATAAAATATTCTTTAATATTGATAATAATGAGATTGAGACATAAACTACAATTTTATGATCGCACATATGAAAATGAAAAAGAAAGGTAAGGATATCTCACCTTTGAGCAATAAATATGTCAGTGTTCATTATATTAAAAGGACATCTATAGCATTTAAATGGGATCAATATTTGAGTATTTTCATGAATGAGATTATATTTGATGAAATTCTAATGGTAAGTATTTGTTAATAGTAATAAATTCAGAGAACAATATGAAGTGTATTTAATCTGTCATTTTAATGTTTAAATTAATATGAAAAAATAAAATAAAAAAAAAAGAATATTGAATATGATATTAGTTTTGATGCATATCTAATATATAGGGCTAGAGTCACTTGGTCTTCAGTAGGCTCAGTTGACTCCATTAAATTTTAATAAACTTTAAAAAATTTTATAAAATTTTTTTAGAAATGATATAATTAAACCTAGTAGAAATTTATTTTTTTTATCCCACTAAAATTATTTTGAAACTTGACACAACAAAAATGTAATTTTAGCCGTGTTAATAAATTATTTTGAGACTTAACCTGTTAAAAATTGACTATTGACTTTATAACAATCACTCATATTTTAATTCGACAAAATTGAGTCTTTCAAAAGTTAAATTTATAATTAATTGAATTTTTTTCATGTTGTTTGGATAATTATAATTAAATTAATTTATATTGAGTTGATAATTAAATTGTTTCCTGATTAATTATGCATAATCACTATATAGAAATATATAAATATGAACTTTTTTTCAATCAATTGAAAATTGAATTTAATAGAAATAATGTTTTTGGAACAAACTACAAATAAATTTGTAATTAAAAAAATCATCATTCTAATGATTAATTGAGTGAGAAATTAGAGAATAATAAAATATTCACTATTAAACTATATAAAAAATAATTCAAACAAATTTGTATTGTAATCGACTTAGAAAAATTTGCCAATATACCATTAGTTAAAAAATCAAAATTTTTTAACATCATTTTAATAATCAAGATTTATTTATATATATTGACCTCCTGAAATGAAAATCTTGACTCCGCCACTAGGAATTTATTTGTAGAAGTGATTAAGAGACTTTTATTTGTTGTTGTCGAATTACTATAATTTATTAAATGGTCTATTAGTAAAAAAATCCAAATCTTTACATATTTTGACGATTATATCTAATTTTTTTAATTTTAACAAATTTAGTCAATTTTGCAAATATTTTTTCAATTATAGTCAAAATTAGATGACATAATTTTTGACATATCATTCATCTAAGATTAAATTTTTGAAAGAATGTGTTTAATGAGTCGTATTATTTACCTAGGCTAGATATTAGTGCTATATACATAAATTTCTAGTCACATATTGCAATAAGGAAAATGCAACTTCAAACCTTTTAGAAGTAATCGTAGGTTACGCACAAGTAAATCAATTTGTTATTAGCGTCTAAATTTTTTAGCCACACAAATTCGAATAGAAGGAATAGAGTACTTGGCTTCTCACCTCGTATTATAAATGAAAATGACACAACCAGAATCATACTCACCTACGCAACCTTACAACTCATGGATGTAATGAACTCAAATTCCCCAATTGATGTCAACCTCATTCAAGCTTCATGAGAAGATATAATGTCCTAAGTATGCAGCTTCCTTATGGAACTATTTGGAATCATCACTTTCCCAATTAACCAAATTATATACTTTGATATTATTTTCTTGTATATATTTATTTTTCGTACTAATCTAAACAAACAAAAGGATTTCCATCAACTAGATGATTTAGTAATTCATACTATAATAACCCTTGGGATCTTGAGTTGCATAGGAGACCTAAATTCTTGCATATAAAGTGAGGATTCTGGTGAAAATTCTATTTCATTCTCACTTTCCTAACTTGTGATGGACAATCAATCATGTTATAAAAAGTTGCGGTGAAGATGGACTTCCTCTTCTTGCCAATCATGAACGTGTAGAAATTAGCTAAAGTCATCGAAACTTTTACTTTATTTTTTTCGACCTTTTGTTTTACTAATTGCAACAAGAGACTGATAGAATTAGCAATCTTCCTCTTCATGTTTCAAGAAAAACAGATCATGAAAATGACGAAAGCCAGAAATCACCATCGCCCATTGCTTTCTTGTTAGATAATGATAATTGGTAGACATGTGAAAATTTACTTTAGATATGAGTCTTCTATGGGACTGGATTAGACATAATTAAAAAGTGAAATGCAAATTAATTTCATTTTTAATTTTTTAATGAGTATATAAGAATAAATAAAAGTTAAAAGTTACATCCATTTACTTATAAATACTCAATTTTCTTAATTTCTATATTGAAAGTTGAAGAGTCAAATGAAAAAATTTTAAATGGTTTATATCTATTAATCTTCTTAAAAAATTCAAAATAAAGTAAAGTTATTTCATTTTATTTATATTTCATTTCCCACTTTTTCATCGTTCTTCCTAACTTTTCATACAATACCTAAATATTGAAAGATAATTATATAATCAAATTTATTATCAAATATGGCAAACGAGCGAGATATTTATCAATCACAATCTTGTCCATTTAATGAATAATTATCAGTTTTAATAAAATAATATAATTTTAAAAGTTATTCGGGTTAGGGAAGAAATTCATTTATTTTTCTGATTTATCACATAAACTAATTCATGCCTCATGGATCATCTAAAATATGAAAATTGAGAATTCATATTAAGTTTTGAGTCAAAATCTCATCGATAAAATTGAATTGAGAGTCTATGAGGAGGGAGATAATTACTTCAATTAATTCAACTAATTAAAAAAATATACAACCTAAATTTTTTTTTTTTTTTAAATTAGATTCTGCAATTTTCTCTCAAACATTTTATTTTAAAATATTTGAACGTTAAAGAGTCGTTGTGAGCTTAGATAAATGTTAGTATAAGTTATATAAAATAATGAAATTGATTTTTAATTTCTTGCTTGAAATTAATTTACAATTCATTCTTCAAATTCTTTTCACGTATAAAAAATTATTTGAAATTTTATAAAATTTTTATTATATCAAATTGTTTATATTTAAGTTATATTTCAATAAAAATTTATTATTTTTTAAAAAAATTACAAATAAATTCCAAACTAATAAGATTATCGATTTTTACTAAAATAAAATTAATTTATTCTGGGAATAAATTCTATATTTAGGAGTTAAAATATTCAATCTAAAATTTATTTGTAAATAATCTTGTGAAAAGCGTGTAAAATAATAAGTTCAGCCAATATAGTTTGTTGGGAATGTCGCTTAATTTCTACAAATAATGATAAAGAGCCCTCATTTTGACAATATTACTTATAGTATTAGAACATAGAAATAATAACAAAATTATAATTTTTTTTCCTTAATTTGAACGTTCAATTAACGTTATATGAAGTCTAAACTTATCACCAATTAATAACTTTTGTAAAAGATTATTTCTCTCGCAAAATAATATTATATTTTGCTTAATTTGAGGCTACCGTCAAAATATCTTATTAATGATAAATTAATTTTCTTTAACTTTCAATAAAATATGTATGTTATTTTATTAATTTATTATTTATTTTAACTTTTGTTATTGAGAATTTTTGTTTAAGATTATTGTTTTGCTTTTTTTATTAAAGTTTACGATTTAAAATTTGAATATTGATAGGTTATCAATTATCATACATCATTTATATGTTAGAATTTATTTAGAATATAATACATGAATTTAGAATACCAATCAATAGTGAAACAAAAATGAATTTTATACTTGTTTGTGAATTAGATCCAATATTGTTTTGAGTTATAATTAAAACTATTTAAATTAAACACTAAAAAAATAGATAGAATGATTGAAAACGAAAGCTAAGTCTTGTTTTTTTTTACCTTCTCTCAATACGACTGCTAATGAGAGTAGCAACTAGGGGTTAAAGTTAGAAGACATAAGAGAAGATTTAACCTATTTATAATAAATTTAACAGACTCACCCATCATGGGTTCATGTTAAATTAGGTCTACACATGATAATCTTTCATATTGGGCCACTAAAAGTGTCATAAGCTCTTAACTCATTTGATCACAATTTAATTAGGGTTACCCACTAATCAATACACTATATTATTCAGTACATTTTATAAAAATTAAAACAAATCAATAATTAATATTAGCCCACAAAAAAATCCAACAATATAATATAGTTTATCATCTAAATTTTAGTCTACATCACATTATAATGTTATATCTCAAGAGATTTTTGCAATTGATAAAAATGCACAATCATAAAAAAATAATAAAATTAGTACTATAATTTTGAATTTGAGTTAGTATATCGTTATTAGATAATAATGAGATCAAGCTTATATCAGTTACCTAGATTATATAAATATTCTTTTTTTATAAATGATGTATGACTAATTATAAATCAATATATTACATTTACTTTAAAAAACCTCATTGAAATGTTTCACTTACGAATGCTTTTGTGTATAACGAACAGTCCTTCTATATTAACCAAACAGGAGGGATACAACTGATTCTCCAATCCAGACCACAGTTGGGATCTACAAAAGTTTGCATTCATGTGACCAATATAAATTGTTGTATAAGAATAAATTAATCTCAACTATTAATTATATATATACACATATATATAAATATATAATCTTAACTTGATCAACAACTTAAAAATATTAGCATATTCTAGCTCCAATAAAATATTATTTGCCATAATGATTTGCATTTATTATTAACAATGTTTTTTTAAACATATTATTAACAATGTTAGTTGAAGACAAACATATATAAATGACTAATTATAAAAGACTGTGTATGTTCCTATTAATTAATAATTTTAAATAACATTAAACTCAAAAAATTTTTATTATTTCACGCATTTTTTCTTATAGAATATGATTATCATTATCTTCTTAAATATAAATAGATGGTTCATAGCAGTTTCTTGAACATTATATTTTTCTCATCAATTTAAAATTTTTATTTACATTTTTTTACTTATTCTGTGTTATCAATTATATCTAACTCTACATTCATATTAAGAAAGATTAATGGGATAATGATTGGAAAAATATTAATGCATTATGCAAATAATTCTTTTAAAGTAGATCCTATTCATCATTTTGATATGTTCTCCTTTGAAATATATACTATATGATTATGTTATTACTATTTTCTTCAACTAATGCAATTAAATGACACGCTAATTGATACAAATTTAAATATTAGCTATTTTTTAGTTATTCCTTTAATTCAAAAATGATTTTATCATGAAAATTAAAGATTTAGGTTTTATATGAGGTGTTTGTTACTTCAATTTATCATTTAAAATTAAGAATTTTTAGTATTTATTATTTTTAAAATAGTTTAATAATATAATATGGACCAATTTAAAAGTTTTAATGCAATAAACAAATTAATTAAAATGATCAGTTAAAATAATTCAAAATTTATACTTAAAACATTAATTATTAAATTTTTAATAGTTTTAAATTAAATTAATTTTATGCCTTTAATACACCTTTAAATTATTACTGATAAATTAAATATTTTTTATTTAACTTTTATGCTCTTATTTTTTATATATTTACGAGGAAGAATATTCTTATTTTATGAATACTATTTCTAAATTTTTTATTTTAAGTAATTTTAAATATATATATATATTTAATGACTGAATTTTAAAAATTACTATTACAAAATTAACTTTATCTAATCAATAATTTTAATTTTTTTGATAAGTATAATTATCAAATAAATTGATTAGATTCATTACTTAAAAATATTAATATTATATTCAACATTAATTTTAATATTATATTCAACATTTAATTTTTAACACTTAATTTTTAGTTTTAACAAATATCATCTTTTGAGTGTTTGATAATATTATATTCGTGTTGATTTAATTTTTAAAAATTGAAAAAATTTTAATTCAATTCAATTTTGAGTAAAAAATTTACAGTTAATTTGAATTGAATGAACATTATGATATTTACTATTAAAATATTTAAATATGCTATAAAATTTAATATTTAAAGGAAATTTATGTTGTTTAATTAATTTATAGCAAAAATAAATTATTTTTGTTCATATTTATATAACATATGAGTATATTTTCAAACAAATATTTTAAAAATAAAAAATAATTAAAATTTCATCTAAAAAATTTTGAAAAAGTTAAAATGAAAAAAAAAAAAAAACCAAATCAAAATAATTTATTTTGATTCAATTGAACATTTAAGTTCAATTAATTTAACTTCTTTAATAAATTTAATTTTGAGCCGAATCTAACTAAATCACCCTATCAGCAGTGAAACCTATCACATATTATTATAACACATTCCATTACTATCACTGTCACCATTATGATCATTATCATCACGTAATCACTATATCTTTCGGCACAATACAATAATCACCATTATCACTATTATGATTATATCTATTACTCACAATTTTAATTTACTTATTTATTAAAATGATAATTTTAATTTAATATTTAATAAATAATATATTTTTGAAATTTTTACGGTTAATTTTTCAATAATAAAATTATTTAATTTTTAATATTTAAATTTAAATTTTATTAAATATCATCTTAATATTTTTCTTTTTATAATTGTACTTTTATATCTATGAATGAAGTTTCCATTTTTGTTTAAAAAAAAACTTCATTGTGTGTGTATGCACAAATATTCCATTGATTGAGATATTCTAGAAAAAAAAAAGTGACATTTGGATGATTGAAAAAAATCAAAAAAAGGTATTTTTTTTTTTTAAAAAAAAAGGGAAGCGCAGAATTAACTCCACGGAACATGAAACAATTAGGCAATTATCACAATTTTATTTTTAAATAAAAGAAAAAGTTATAGGAAAAATCTGCTTTTCAGAAGTCATAGACTGACTCAAAGACACTGGCTGCTCACAGCCATAATGGCCTCGATCTCTTCCTCCTCTTCTTCTATGATCTATTACTATTAGACTATTATAAAATTTATATTAAAATTACGGAAACTCAGACGCGGATCGTACATCGGATCACATCATCATAAAGACTCTCTCTGCTTTTCCCTCGCTGTCTGCTTTGTCTTCTGTATCCACGGTTTGTCTTTCCTCTGGTACCTTCATCGTCTTTCTTCTTTCTCTTTTCAATTAAAAGTTCAATCATTATCTTTTTTCTATTTTTTGGATTGCTTGCCCAAATTTAGAAAATTGTAAGTGAAACAGAGTGATCTCTTCCGCGTTCATTGACTGTCATTTTTATACAACCGTGCTGGTATTTCGATGATGTTGTTTAATATGTGAGATTGAATTCGTTATTTGTGTGCTGATGTTATGCTTACAGGTCAGAAATGGCACAGATATTGCTGCACGGGACTTTGCACGCTACGATCTATGAGGTGGATAAGCTTCACTCTGGCGGTCGTCCCCACTTCTTCCGCAAGGTATAATTTTTTATGTTTGGTTTCATGTGGTGGATCCGGATTTTCTTGTGTTGATCCATTTTGTTGATGTTTAGTTAAGATTATCTGTTCTCATCTTAATTCATATACTGCGCTTGTACAGTAGAGCATAGATCTTTTTTCTCTAATGTGTTATTAGAGCATAGATCTTTTCTCTCTAATGTGTTATTATTTTTCCCCCCTCAATGCAACGTTATTGGAATTGTGATCTGACTGTAATTTGTAGCGCTGAGTAGATTTTTATTTATTCATTTATTTTTGAGTACCCATTTGGCTTTTCTTTAAAGTTAAATAAAGAAATCGAGAAAGGGGGGTAATGTAGTGTTACTTAACGTAATACTATTTCAACTCCTAATCAATTTAGTTTTTTCACTGAGACTCGGTAAAGGGAATGGTTTGGTGGAATATGGTGGTCTTAATGATATTCTTGCTTCTTACTTGTGTTTCTCTTCTAAGAGCAAAGGGTTATTTCTAATGTTGTGTACATTCATAATTGCAACATTCACTCTCACTTCCTACTTTTGACAATCCTGAGTTTCATTTTTATCTTTTGTTTGGAACCTTGAATATAGTGATGGCAAAGGCCTTTCCGTTCTATATCAAGTCACTGGAATAGATACTGTTTTAACCTTCCATTGCAAATATTGCCTTCTTTCATCACATCTATAGTGTAGGCTACCTAAGAAGGATGAATTACAAAGAAAACAGAAACAGTTGCACTTACTTATGTGTCCTGTTCATCTTAACAACATAAGCTTAGGTTGCTGCCCTTAGCAGCATAAGAATTTGATCTATTGTTTATGAGGATGAACGAGACTGACATCTTAGTCAAACTAGAATGGCAATTTGCCAAGCATCATATCTACTAGGCAATACATTCCCTGCTCCTTCTCACATGAGTGGAAGTTTACACATTTAATCAAATGTTTGGACCAGTGCTCAAAAACTGCATGCCTGCATTGAAGACCTTTTTGTTTAGATTGAAAGCAATTTTTTTCTTGTTTTCGAATTTGGCCCTACAAATGGTTTGGATATTTACAACAATCCTTCTGGGTTTGAGATGTTGTCATCTGTTGCATATCTTTTCTTCAGGAATGAATTGCCTTTAGATACTTAGTAGCAGTTTTGAGGCATAATAACTAATTTCTTAGGAAATGATTTCTGTTGATCTCTCAGCAGTTTGTAATCCTTTATCAACCTTCTGTGTAAAGTGCTTGTTTGGTTTTTGGAAAAAATCTCTCCTTTTTTTTTTTTTGTCTGTTCCCTTTAGTTTATTTGAGATATCACCTCTAAGTTTTAGCATTTTAGTAACCTTCTAACTGGCTGGCGTCATTGACTTTATGTTCCTTTCCTTTTCCTCTCCACTAAACAATTATTTTCTATTGTGCTCAATGAGGCATTTAAAGCTGTATTTTTTTTACTTGTAGAGCAGGAGACTGATCTACAACTTTCTTTTCCAGCCTGCAGTTCTCATTATTATGATAAGTTCATGATACTCTTTTCTTTTGTGGCTTCAATTTTCTGACTGAAAAATGTTTGTTGCAGCTCATGGAAAACATTGAGGAGACAATTGGTTTTGGCAAAGGAGTCAGTAAACTGTATGCAACTATTGACCTAGAAAAGGCTAGAGTTGGAAGGACTAGAATGCTTGAAAATCAACAAAGTAACCCCAGGTGGTACGAGTCTTTTCACATTTACTGTGCTCATATGGCTTCACATGTCATATTCACAATCAAGGATGACAATCCCATTGGGGCAACCTTGATTGGAAGAGCATATGTACCAGTTGAAGAGCTCCTAGATGGGGAAGAGATAGACAGGTGGGTTGAGATATTGGATGAAGACAAAAACCCAATTCATGGTGATTCTAAGATTCATGTGAAGTTGCAATACTTTGACATTACTAAGGACCGTAACTGGGGGCGGGGTATCAGGAGTCCAAAATTTCCTGGAGTACCTTATACTTTCTATTCACAGAGGCAAGGATGTAGAGTTTCTCTCTACCAAGATGCTCATGTCCCAGACAAATTTGTTCCTAAAATCCCTCTTGCTGGAGGCAAGTACTATGAGCCCCACAGATGTTGGGAAGATGTTTTTGATGCAATTACAAATGCAAAACACTTGATCTACATAACTGGCTGGTCTGTTTATACTGAAATCTCCTTAGTACGGGATTCAAGGAGGCCAAAACCTGGAGGAGACATCACTCTTGGTCAGCTGCTTAAGAAGAAGGCAAGCGAAGGTGTTAGGGTTCTTATGCTTGTGTGGGATGACAGAACCTCTGTTGGTTTACTGAAAAAGGATGGATTGATGGCCACCCATGATGAAGAAACTGAACGTTACTTCCACAATACTGATGTACATTGTGTCTTGTGTCCCCGAAATCCTGATGATGGTGGAAGCATTGTTCAGGATCTACAAATCTCTACCATGTTCACTCATCACCAGAAAATTGTGGTGGTGGACAGTGCAATGCCTAATGGAGATACTGACAGGAGGCGAATAGTCAGTTTTGTTGGCGGTATTGATCTCTGTGATGGGAGATATGATACTCCATTCCATTCCCTTTTCAGGACATTGGACACAGCACACCATGATGATTTCCATCAGCCCAACTTTGCTGGTGCTTCAATTGAAAAAGGTGGTCCAAGAGAACCTTGGCATGATATACACTCCAAGCTTGAAGGACCCATTGCTTGGGATGTCTTGTTTAACTTTGAGCAGAGATGGAGAAAGCAAGGTGGTAAAGATCTGCTTGTTCAGCTGAGAGAACTGGAAGATGTTATCATTCCCCCATCTCCAGTTATGTACCCTGATGACTGTGACACATGGAATGTCCAATTGTTTAGATCAATTGATGGTGGGGCTGCATTTGGTTTCCCTGAGACACCTGAAGATGCTGCCAGAGCCGGGCTTGTCAGTGGAAAGGACAATATCATTGACCGAAGCATTCAGGATGCTTATATCAATGCCATTCGAAGGGCAAAGAATTTCATTTACATTGAAAATCAGTATTTCCTTGGAAGTTCTTTCGGTTGGAGTCCTGAT
>CATIWR010322454.1:0-41603 GCA_949677035.1 Omphalea diandra | reverse complement strand
TATATATATATATATATATATATATATCTGTGTGTGTACACAAACACACACACACACATATTTATATGAGAGAGTTTTCAATGGTTACGTCTTCATGGATGATTACTGTTTTTATAACTAAATAATAAATCCCTATAGTTTCAGTGTAAATATTAATTGCAAGTCAAAATTATCAGAACTGTTAGATTTTTAATTTAAATGTTGAAAGTGCAGTAACCATGGATGAGAAAAAATACAGTAACCATTGAAATATCACCCATTCACACACACACACACACACACCCACATTATATCTAGAAATAAAATTATAAACAACAAACTCAATTATATATTCATATCCAAATGTTAATAACTTAACACAATTATATCATAACATTTCTCTTTTATTCTTCATTTTTTATAGGTTTGTTGATCCTTGTGCACCAGGAAGGGGGTTGCATTGGTGAGAAATTTAAACTTTGAATGGTGTGTAAGTAATTTAAAGTTAGAGAAAATATAGGAGAAGAATGAACATAAGCAATTTATAATGGTTCAGGTGTTAAATAACCCTATGTTCATTCCTCAATTATCTAATTGGGTATTTCACAAACTCTCAATGGTGTTTTACATGCTCACACCTAACTTACAAGTGTTGTGCTAAGGCTTACACTTAACCTAAATACAATTGTGTTTAAGGCTTACACATAACCTTACAAGAGTTTTATCACTTAGGCTCACTCTAAAACCCAATTTCAAGCATTTAAAGTTAACACCTAACCTTTAATAGGAATTTTGTCACTAAGGCTCACTTTAAAATCTAGACCTAAATTGTTTGTGGCCAACACTGAACCTTTAACAACCCAAAGCATAAAGTATAAATGAGTTAAAGAGTTCAGAAATTAAATTGTAAGAGTTTTTCCACAATTAAATATTATTCTCTTTCATTCAAAGTCATTTGGCAGAGTATTTATAAGTTTCAACCACCAAATAGTTGTTACAAAAGAAAGTATCTCCAAAGTTGATGACAAAATCTTGCATTTAATGTTTGTCAGACTAAAATTACATTCAAGACTTCAAGTCAATTGTCACAATCAACATTTCATACTATATTTTATTTAATTGCAATTGAGATTTTCAAATGTGTCTAACAACTGGTGACACTTGGCTTTCTTGCATTGGTTCTATAAAAAAAAACTAGTCATTACTTCCCTCTAAAGGATCTCAAATGTCTTGGGCATGAATTTATCATCGTAGTCGCTACTTGAGGTAGCACTGCAAACCTGGGCCATTATGCCCATCATAAAATAGACTAGAGTTTTGAGTTCCAAGTTGAAGTGAGATCACGGTTGCTACTGAAATTTTGCTACCACAAATTTTAAACTTTCAAAATGGTTCTTTAACATGTAGCTCAATTTGATTGCCTATTTGGAGTCCATCTTAAGTTGATTGAATGTAATGGTCATTACACAAGCCATGATAATCATTGTAAAATCAAACTGACAATAATGATCCTAAATTTTCTTGGAGTAGTAGTCGCGACGTCTAAGTTTTGGTTGATTTTGAGAGCAGTTTTGATATTTTAAGCCTTTTATTTCCAATCACTTCCATTCAACTTTCATTGTGTTCATAACTTTAATTTTTGCATAGGCAACACTTAAAAAGATATTAAAATCTCTTAATTTATATTGTCAAAATTAAAAGAGTTTTGACCTAGTGTTTACCAGTCTAATCTAAAAAGTTTTATTGCTAATACTTAAAAATATATCTTTTTAGATATAAGTCACCAAACAATCATTTAATAAGTTATTGCCCATTCGGTTGTGCAACAAACTTTTAATGATATTCATTACTGAAAAACTCTTTTCACTATAACTATATCAACTGGTAAGATAAATGACAATTTAACTAACAAAAAAACTAATGAAAACAATATATTTTCTTATCGCAACCATCTTCTAAATATGATCTCCAAATCCTGTCAATCCAGAAAAATTTTCATTCGAACACACATAAAAAATAAAAGGTTTCAAGTTGACTCTTAAGTTCATATAGGGCAATTGTAGGAAATTCAGATGGATAAAATTCTATAAGATGTACTAATTTTTTTTTATCAAATGCAAAAAATGAATCTCTAGGATCAAAACATGTCATGCATAAAAGTAATTGTGTTTACTTCTTCAAAATGATGATTGAGTTCTTAAGCTTACATGTCAATCATGGAATAAATTAACTCAACCTAAAAATGGTGAAGATTAGTCATTTTTTTAGTTATGTGTCGTGATCTACCTCGAGTTGTATACACATCTTCCATGTTTGTCATAATTACCTCATGTTTGCTACAAAAATTAGAAATGTCAAGTAACAAAGTCTCCCAACCATCATCTGTCATCACTTGTAAACGAACTTTGATACTTTAACAAGACTCAATGCATTGATAATATCTTGATTCTTCCTTTGTAAAGCTTGTGATAGTTCATGTGTGATTCGCAAAATTTTTCTCATAAGATGTAACATAAAGACAATCTCAAAGCCATTCATGACATCTAGCAAATCAATGGTTTCAACCCTTTGTGGATCATCATTACCATTGTCCCCAACATACTCAAGAACATCAAGAACGAAAGCAAATACATGCACTAAATAAATTAGCATACCATAATGGGAACTCCAATAGGTACCTCCCAGTTGCTTCAATGTCATTTCTTTATTTAAATCTTTTCCTTTCTTGATTTTTTCATTTGATCCATTTGCTTCTCTCGAAGAATATCCATATGCTTACAAGAATCTCCAACAACATTACATAAATGTGCAATAGTATTGCAAAAAGTACAAATATTGTATGCTTTTTAGTAATAATAACAAATGTGAGTTGGAGTTGATAAGCAAAAAAATGAACATGGTAAGCAATAAAATTCTTATTTAATATCAATCTTTTTAATCCATTGAATTCGGCTCTTATATTGCTAACTCAATCATAACCTTATCCTCTCAAACTAGAAATGCTCAAGCCATAAGTGAAGAACAAAGAATCAAAAACTTTCTCAAGTGATGTTGCAGTTGTATCACTAACATACACAAGACTATGAAAACATTTAATGACACATCCACTCTTATTCATATAACACATAACAACCCCATTTATTCTTTAACTGAGACATCCTAGCACTCATAAACTAAAATGGAGAAAAAAAATCATTTCCAATATTCTTAATGATTGTATTTATGTCTTAATTACAATTGCATTTATAATATCCTTCTGAATATCAGGAGATGTAAGTTTGAGATTTTCATGACCATTCTTCAATAAAACATTATCGATTTCCTTATTACATGAAGAAATAACTTTTAAAAGTTTAATAAAATTTCCTTGACTTAATGATTCTTCTAACTCATTATTTCCTCAAAAAGCTAATCCTTGCATCATGAGATAGCACAAACAAATAAATAATGCATTTAATCCACAACGATAATCAATCTTTGACTGTTTTGATATTTTAGAAAAAGACACTTTAATATGTTGAGCTTGATTCATCAAATCTTCGTAAGTCAATCTACATTTGTTATGATCACTATTGTGGTCTCTAACATAGTTTCTTAATTTTTCTTTCTTGCGCCAATTATTGAATCCATCAGATACAAAAGTATCATGCCCTCTTTCACTGCATCTAGCTAAAAAAAAGATAACAATATAAACAAAATGTTGCATCTTTTGTAATGCTATACTCCAACCAACTCCTGAATTAATCAAACCAAGATGCAACAAATTTACGTTTTCGATTTCTACCTATACATTGAGGAAAATTATGCTCGCGCGATTGACATGAACCTTTTAATAATTAAACTCTATGAATCTATTCAATTAAGTGAGGAGGATAACTCATTATATTAGCTTTTAGTCTTAGATCACTAGAAAGATTTTCAAAATTAACTTCAAATATTATCTTGTTTTCATGGTACTTGAAAAGAAGTAGGTGCATTGACTGATGAGAATAATGGCTTTTACAATAGGTGATATTTTTTATTAAATTGTTTATAAAATTGTTCCATTATCAAAGAAAAATAAAATAGATTTAAAACCATATTGAATTATTGAAATAAATTACAGTATGTGAAATTCTATAACAAGTTCGATTTTTATTCTAATATTTTTATGCAATAAATAATTTTCAAATTATAAAAACTATAATTCAATTAGGTCCCAAAAGAAAGTAATCAAGAAAAACTCTAAGGTAAAAAAAGTAAATCAAATTCAATAAAAAATAAATTATAATTTGTAAACATAAAATTACTTCAAAAACTCTTAGATTGTTTTTAAAGATATTTAGGAGAAGCAAGTAAAAAACAAGACAATTAAAAATTAGTTGCAAAACTTGAAGAATGAATGAAGAGACAACTCACAAATTAAAAACTATAATTCAACTAGGTCCCAAAAGAAAGTAATCAAGAAAAACTCTAAGGTAAAGAAAATAAATTAAATTCAATAAAAAATAAATTATAATTTTTAAATATAAAATTACCTAAAAAGCTCTTAGGTTGTTTTTAAAGATACTTAGGAGAAGCAAGTAAAAAACAAGACAATCAAAAAATTAGTTACAAAACATAAAAAATGAATGAAGATGCAACTCATAAATTAAAAGGGATTTCATAAGAAGGAAAAGAATGAAATATGAATTCACGTTAAACTAATTTCACATATAGATTAAGGGTTTTTTTTTGGTATAAATCTAAAATTATTAAAATACCCTTGAAAACTTTTAAAATTTGAGAGGACTAGCGACCACCTTGGCCTTAGTATCCCCGTTCCTACCACACACACACACACACACACACACATATATATATATAGTCTTAATCTAAATGATTAAAATAATTTCTTTTAACTTTTGATTTAGATTTTTTAAATCAATATTTAGAAATAATAAATATCTCTAAATACACTAGATTAATATGAGAGATACATCGTTAAAATCATTTGAAAAAAATATCTAATTTCAATTAATATACAAACTAGTCTAATAATATCCTTGCCATTCTTTGCGCAACAAATAAGAATGGTTGTTAGTAGCTGAACTAAGGCAAAATTTAAATGGCTATAAAATAAAAAATTAGTAATCATAAAGTCTTAAAAAACAAATCAATTTTATTTTTTCCTTGATATGTGATAAGAATGATTATGATAATCTTGGTCAATTAAATAACAAGTAAAATAGTCACAAATGGATATAGACTTTTGCCTTTTCCTTTTTTTATCTTAATGTAAACAATCAATATATATTAATGAAATATAATCTTAATAATTATTTATTATTAATATTTATTATTTATCAAATTAATTTTTTAATAAATAATTAATTAAGCTATATATTATTATCATATCATACTATTTAATTAAAAATTATAAAATAATTAATTAAAAAATATAAAAATGAAAAAATATACACACAAGGAATAAAAAAATGCCTAAAAATTTAAAATTGTTAATATTTATCTAAACTAAATGATAAAGAACTAAAAAAAAAAAAACTTACGTTAAATTGATCTAAGAATTATTTATTTTAATATTTTATATATAACTAGCATAACACATGAATTAGAAATTATTAACTACCTTACGTCTACTCAATTTAAATCTGAATGAGAATTGAAATGATTCAGATATAAAATAATTTGAAAATTTTAAAGTCAAATCTAACTCAACCTATTTTTGTTCAAACTAACTAGAACCCAAATTGACTTAAAATAACTTTAATTTAATTTAATTTAAATTATTAAAATTTTTGAAAATAAAAATCATATTTTTTATTTATAAAAAATTAATACGTAACTTGATACCACCTAAAATTTAAAAATAATCCATAATAAAATTTTTATACTTTGACTAAATAATCTAACTTAATCCGCTCAAATCTTTTTTGAACCTATTTACCACCCCTCCTCTGTTTTATGCCTCTCTTACTTAGTAAACTTTAATTTGAAGATCTTCAATTCAAATTTTCAATTGGAATCTTCTTCTAATCACATTATATATTTGTTGATTTAGTTGGTTATTACTTTCCTTCCCATCCTATATTTATAATTCAAAAATTGACCCTATTAAAAAAATTCCCATCCATAAATTTATATACTAATTCATAATTGATCATTATTTATCTGTACTATTGCTTGGGAAAAAAGGCAATCTTTTTTTTGACATGCAAAATATGTTTAAAATAATTAGTAAGTTCAACGTCAAAGTCAAGCTGAACAACTTCAAACATTTCACGTATGGAAAAAAAAAAAAAAAGAAGTAATTTCAATAAATCAAATGCTATATATGCTTCAATTCTAAACAAATCAATTTTTTATAGAATTCATTTGTAAATGAGTTTCTATATTTACTTTATTATAAAATAATAATAGAATTATTTAATTTTAAGGATTTAATGAAATAAATTTTCAAATAAATTTTTATTTATACCAAACATACAATATAAATTTGTAAATAAATTTCATAAAAATTTCAAAATATAGTATCTGAGCTTATGAATGCATGCAAGTATGTAAGGTTTGAAAGACATTGCTCTCAAGAGAAAACCAATTAGAGCACATAGAAATCTTTTTAAGTAATTTCCTAACGACAGAAATCTATTTTGCTTGAACAATATTAGACCACAAAGAGACACTAATCTTAAGGGATCAATGTTCAAGGATAACTAGCAAAAAAGACGAGATAATGAGAAAATTAGGAGAATAAAAGATTTATCAAATAAAAGAATTTATATATGAATTAAATTAAAAAAAATGCCACTACCCATGTGGCCATGTACATTACCTCTAGGTACTTCACTCCAAGAGGGGGAACCCAAAAAAAAAAAAAAAAAAAAAGAAGGAAACCCTTTCAGTGTCGGGTGATTATATCGGACCCAAAAACAGAAAAAAAAAAATGTAAAATTTTATTATACTCAACATTATTTAATTTTTCTCTTTCTTTTTTTAATTCTTTTTCTTTTTTTCTTCCTCCTAAAAGCTTTTGATCCCATATGGGCTGGGCCACTTCATGGACCTCAGCCTGGGATGTTACTGCATCGAGATTGGGCTCTAACACAGGAAAACCTCAACACTGGAATTTCTTACTTGGAGGCAAAGTGGGCAAACTTGAGCCACTTGGTCACATTCTGTACACAGACACAGATGCCGACACGGCAGCACCACCACTGTGGCGGTCCTTCTCAGGCACCCGTTGCAACTCGGGCCACCCGAAACCGTAACCCGCTCCGGATCCACGTAAGCAGACTCCGCATCCTCCGCTTGCCCGTCTACTCCCCCGGAGCATCCTAGCCCATCTACCCCTCTTCTGTTATCCTGCATCACTCCACCGCTCATTATAGCTTGCTGCAGCTGCGCCTGCAACGACGCCGCGGTCGCCTCCTGCGCCCTGGCCTTCGCCTGCCAAACCTGTGCTTCAACACTAAGTTGGGCAATGCGTGCCTCCAACTCCGCGTTACGCCGCGTGGCCTTTTCGACTTCGGCCTCTTTCTCCCTTAATCGCCTGGCTATCGATTCCTCCGCTGCGCTCAGCAGCGCACGATAGTGGCTCTGCCTCTTCTCCGCTAATGTGCGCCTCAACTGCTCTCCCTGTATTAGAGGTAGCTCATTTAACTTGCGTGCATGTACAACCATGGAAAACATTTAAAAATGAAAAAAAAAAAAAAAAAGCAAACAAAGATGGGTTACCTGGGCTTGAAGGAATTGATCTATCTCGTCTCGTTGTCTCTTAATTTGGGTGGCGAAATCTTCTGATAAGATAGGAGAGGAGGATTGGGATATAAAATTTTGTTGTTGATAATAGTGATTTTGTTGAATTTGTTGGTCGCCAAATGATAAACGGAGGCCGGTGGAGACGACATTTGGTTGGGATGGGTGTTGATGGTGGTTGTGCAGTTGAGATAGGTCTATTAGCTGAGTTGGCTGAGCAGAGAATGGATGGATTGTTGTAGCTGCCGGTGCCGGTGCCGTTACAGTCGCCGGTGTCACTGCCACTTCTCTTCCTCTCTTGCGTGGATTGGTGTTATTATTAATATTAGCCCCAGCTGCTGCCCACGTTATAAAAGATCTTGATTGTTACTATTATTGAAGTTGTTAGAGCTTTATGGATTTCAATGTTCATAATAATAATAATAATAATACTAAAGAATTACTTACCTCCATTGGTGAAAAGCATGTGGTGGGATTGATCAAATCCTCCCGGTTGTGGTTGCAGTGAATAATCAGGGCCCTCTTGACCGTTTCTGCAGAATAGGAATTGAAACAGACAGATGATGATAAGCGAATGATTTTAAAAACAAGAAGAAAAATGCAGAGGACTAATTAATAATAAGAAAGGGATAGATTAAGAAGGGATATTTTAATCAACCTGTTCAGAAGGAGGACATTTAAAGGGTATTGAGCTTGAACGGCCATCGTAGATATAGATAACAGTAAGAGGGATGAGTTTGGTGTGTGTGCGTGTGTGTGTGTGTTTGTATAGGCGAAGAAATTAGAAAGAAGATTAAAAAAAAAAAAAAAAAAAAAGGAAGGCAAATGGGCTATGGGTATGGGCAGGTAGCAATGTGAAAGGCAGCAATAAACCCTAGCACATAAGAAGCATGAAAAATGCCCTCCAAGCTAAGGCGGACTCTTCAATGACTGGGAAAAAGAATGAGACAGCCACGTCCCTCTTCTTTTACTACAACACCTATTCTTCTTCCTTTCTTTCTTTCTTCTTTCAAACAACCAATAAATATCGAAAAGAAAAAGAATCAAGAATCAATGAAATGAATTAAGTTTGTTGAAAGACCACCATCTGTACTCCACAACCCTTCTCATTTGCTTCTTCCTTTCCTTTCCTTGTTTGGTCTCTCTATATATGCTTTGTTGTTGTTGCTGGACATAGAGATAGAGAAATAGATGCGATTGAATCGAATCAGTCCAAGAGTGAGACACCCTTTATTATGCTCTTTTCTCTCCTTTTTTTGCCTTTGCTTTCTCTTCTTTCTTCTTCTTCGCGTGGGGTTGGCTTTTCTTGAAGAGGAGTCTCGTGTTTGTTATCAACAACACCCAATACACTCGTACTATATTTATTTATTTATTTAAAAAAAGGGTTAGTAAATGGGTTTGTGGAATAGAGAAAATCAATGGCGTTGGTTAAAGAGAGGTGATGTTTCGATGCGTAGTAGTAGCAATACTAGTTGTTGCTGTCGCTTTGGTTTGTTCGAATATCGTGGCCCCATTTCATCCCTCCCCATCTTTCTCTATTTTTATTGTTATTGATATAATATTTATTTTTATTTAGGAAATTAATTATTGTATTTTCCCAAATTTGAGATTGTGTAAGAATTTATGGGTTTTTTAAATATCATTGGGTAGTACTAAAACTAGTAAAATCTTATCTTTTTTAAAAAAATTGCTTAACTTATTTAGAGGGGTTTTGAAATCAAACACCGCCTTAATTCTCCAGTCATAGCTAACTTGTCAAATCTCATTCTCTAGTCTTGATTGAAAAACCTTGTATGTATGTGTATAATGTGAAAATTGTATTTAAGTATAATGTGAAAATTGTATTTAAGTCTAATTAACTATTTCATTATCTACGTAAATTAATGCAAAAGTTTTGGTTACAACAAAATTCTTTTTTAAAAAAAAAAACAAAAAAGAAGAAAATTAGTAAGTGATGAATTTGTGTAGATTAGACTTAGTTTTGAAGATTCAAAACTCCAAAAGCTATAGTTTCTTTGTTTGTTTGTTTGTTTGTTTGTTTGTCTCATGGCTTATCTTAGAAAATAAAGAAGAGATCACAATACTTCCAACTTAATTGATGGCAAGATTTGGTTCAGTTCTTTCCCTTCCCCTTCTTAAAAGGTTAGCGTTTGATCATATTTTGGCCGAAGACTATGTCAAATGATTAATATAAGCTTATAATACCCTTAATTTAAGGATGCAATTTTGAGAAGAAAGACATTTTCAAATTGCAAACAAGATTGATTAGGTATTCCATTGCAGTCCTACAAGATATTAATAATCTTTTTTCTTATGGGTAATAACAAATAGATTGTATTCTAAAAAAAAAAAAAAAGAACAAATAGATTGGAAAACATATTAAACATATACACTCAAATTCTTTAAGAAATCCAATAAAGCATGAAATACACAAATAGTTTCATGTTATATAATTAATTTTTAAGTATTCTAAATAAAATTTTATGATCTTTGATTTAATATTTTGATAGATCAGACGAATGTTTATCTCATAATAATGTGCAATTCACTTTTGAAAAAAATTAAAATTTTCAAATATATAAAAACAATTAAAATTATCAAAGTTAATTGATATTTTCCTTTTTCATATATTTTGTTTATAAAATAGAATAAGATAGATGAATGGTGATACATGAGAACTAAAATGATATATTTTTTTATTAATTAGTCTTAATTTAATATGTATATATTTTATATGTTAAGTGATCGATTATCTAGTTTATAATACAATATATTAATAATTTAAATTTTAATCAACTGTTTCTTTTTAAATATTTTCATATGTTAAGAAAGTTATTTTAATATGTTTTGTGAAAAAGAATAAATAATGCGACGCATGTTTAATAGTACAATCACTTAAACTTAAATTCTTATTTTTTTCTTCAAATATTTTTAATGGATAAAAAGAAAAAGTTATTTTAACACAAGCATAAATTAAAATATAATTCCCTATTTTATTCTATTAAAATACTTAAATTTATGGTGCTCAGTTTTTTTCCCCAAAGATGAAAAGTAAAAAAGAAAAAAAAAAAAGGGTAAAACAAAGAGATTATTAATAAGTGGAGTCACGCAAGAAAAGTTATGTTGGTATTGGTGATCTTCTCAAAACCAAGAAATAATTTAGAGCTTTATTTAATGAAGGTGACAAAGAAAGGGAGAAGGCACCAAAAAAAGAGAGGAACTGTGAAAGAGAGTGCTTGGAATGGCATCATGCAATTTGTCTTTGGCTTAGGTCCCACTCCCACCCCATAAGGGTTGGCTAATATTAGAGATAGTATTACTATTATTAATAAATACTACTACTTAACTCTTCAATTTCTCTAATCAACTCACCAAATAGTAAGATTTTTATATATTTTTCTATTTGATTTTATAGTACTCTACTAATTCATTCCTGCACGGCAATTATCTCTCTCTCCTCTCCTACTTATTGTTTTCTTCCCGCTTTCTCTCTTGACATCTCTTGCTTGCCTTCTCTTTTAATTTCTCAATTTCTTGGCTTATTTATGTTTGTTTATTAGCAGTTAGATTAATTTATTTCTACTTCCTCAGCCAATTTTAAAATATAGCCATGTGTTTTCTTCATAACACATAATAGATAATGAATAATATTATTCAATTTAACTTGAATTATCAAAAAATTATTTGATTCACTTAGTTTAATTTAACTTTTCTTTAAAATATAATTAATTGAACTTATTGATTGTAAGTATATTATTTCCATTCAACTAATTAGATTTTTTAGGATAATTTTATGTAGTTAATTTAACTAATTTGTTTATATTAATAAATCAAATACCAACTAAATTTCCATCAATTGCATAATATGAAAGAATTTAAAGTCTTTGATTTATTGATATAAAGTCCATAAATTAAACATTATTTAGTAGGTCTTTTCATAAAATTCTTGTGAGAAATAAAAAATTTCGAACTTGATTTTCTCCACACATTATTATATGGAAGGATTTCAATTTTTTAGTGAAAATTTTTAAACAAAAAGATTTCACATATTATATAGCTCACACGTTTATTTGACTAGACAGCCTCCTTTGAAAAATAAATGATATGTAGCCATCTATTAGTTATGAGGTTATTAAATCAAATACTAATTAAAACTTCAACTAGTATTTTCAAAATACCATATATATATGTGAGATAAGGCTGATGGGAATTTGTAAGAACAAGTTATTTAAGATTGCCTATTAATTTGATGGGGTTATATAAACTGATAACCAGATTGAATCAATGTGCCAAATCAATTGACCTTACACCTAGTTTTACTGTATAAATAAAATCAATTTCTTAGCTAGGTAGAACTATACATATGTAATCCCACAAAGACGAGTAAGCATATAATATAATCCAAATGTATTCATACAATAGAGGGTGGCTAAACCCAATTAGACTATTCACCATGACATCTAATATATAACATTAAATTATTATTGTAAACTTGATTAAATCATTGAGTTCTAGATCAATGTGATAATGTACTACTGTATATGCATGTTGATGTGAACAATGGGACATCGAGTCAATACACATTAGGATACGACCAGAAGTCAACGGAGTTTATGATCAACTGTGCTACTTTAGAATTGTGAGCTATTCTCTATGTGAAGTTTGAACTTTCTTTTGGTTTTTGTGTCCCTTGTGCTTGTGAGTTGGGGCATTACTTATATATAATTAAATTTAAAGAGAAATTATTGCATAAATTATATATATATATATATATATATATATATATATATATATATATATATATATATAAATATATATAATATGTCAAATGTCAATTGATGTATATGCCCAGAAACTTCATGGGCTCGTCATGATCCATTATGGCTAAATGCTTGATACTTCCAACTATTTTGTTTTATTTTTGGTACATGAGGATGGTATTGGTGAATGAGCTTGTGCGTCGTAAAATAGGGTAGCTAATCCTTAAGATGCATAATAATGAATAAATTCTACGCAATCTACACCCTTGCTATATATTTGCAATTTTATGTTTTTTTAATGTAAGATTTTATATTTTTTAATTTTTTTCGTTTCTCTGAATTTTAAAAAATTAAAGAATTTATATTTTTTGAATTTCTATAAATTTTAAGGATTAAAGTTTAAAACTATAGTTTTAAAAAATTAATGTTTCTAAATTTAAAAAAATTAAAGTGTCATTAAAGTTTCTATAGTTTTTTATGTTTAATTTTCAAGGAATTATTATGTACCTAATAAATTGATAAAAATATAATTCATTTAAAATATATTTAAATTTTAGGTTTTTTAAATTCCCTAAATTTTTAAAAAATTAAAGTTTCAGATTACTTTTTACTTCATTTAAAACAAAAATACCTAATATGAAAACTTATTTTCAAATAAATTATAGAAAATAAGTTTTCTACCCATTTCACTCCAAATACAATTAAAGTGTAACCATTTTATTTTGTTGCAACCCTCTTTTTTTTTTTTTTTTAATAGTGCAGTTCTTTGGCCTCCATTGAAACAATGTAGAGTATAAGATTGTGGTTCAAAATATAATAAAAACAAGAAAACTTGATCTCGAATTAACATAAAAAGAATAAACAAAAAGTTGAGCCTAGTAATTGAAGTTCAAATAAAAGAAAACTATATCATGATTATGCATTGTTTTACCATTATTTTTAATTAATTAACAATTAACCGTACAATAATAATAATAATAATAATCTTGAACTGTTTAAAGGTAGTCATTATAGCTTTGGAGAGAACCCAAGTAAGTAATCTATTGAACAACTTAAAATCAATTTGAAGAGTTTTCAAGTAATCATAGGTGTTTTTCATCTTTTCAAAATTATTTAATTTTATTATTTTAATTATCTTTTATGCTTTTTATGAAAAAGTAAATAAAAAAGAAGTGGAGTCTATTGTGAGTCATCATTTCCAAGCGGTGTCATGAAATGAGGTGCATTTCCTTGGATTAAAGATACACCAACTTTACTTAAGACATTTCTTTAATCTGAATCTAGCCATGCTCTGCCCTTAATGACCCACAACTCCCTAACCTTCTCTTCCATTTTTTTTTTTTAATGTGTTCCTTTTAATTTAATTTTAGCCATAAGTTATTTTGGACTTTTATTTAGTTTACATGGCACCGTCCTCATTCCACGCCTCCACCACTTCTCTTATCTATGGTTAACCCACCACTTTTGCTTTCCGTCACATCAAAAGCACTCTAACCATTCCTAATTACAACTCACAAGTGAAGAAAGCAATTCTCTATTTCCTACATTAACTATTTTTATGTTTTACATTTCTCGTATTGATTCTTGTGTATTTGAGATAGTGACCCTTTAATCATAGTTACCAAATTATTTTACTTGAACTTTTGCTTTTTCTTTTTTAAAATTCATGTCCCATGTGTAGTAATGAAAAAATAATAGTTTGGAAGATTCAAAGCAAATTGTGCAATTAGTGTTAGATCAACCTTAAGCTTATCAAGCATATGTATAACACAATAGAATATATAGAGTAATAATGTGTTCATGGACAAAATGTGAGCTAACAAATTAAAGGAGATAATGGAGACAAGTACATTTTGTTTGTGGAAAATGTGGACGTGCTTTTTTACCTAAACCAAACCAATGTAAGCTTTTCTCTAGGTTTGTCATTTTTCTATTTGGTGGATGACTACATTGTGCAACTATATAGTTTCTCTCCATATTTATTTATTTATTTTCTAATATAATGAACCATGGTAAAAAGAAAAATCAAATATTTAGATACCCATGAAGCATAGTAACATCATGCATGCGTTGAGATCAAGGAATATTGAAAAGTACCTAGAACTGAGTTTTTTTTTTTTTTAAAAAAAAAAGGAAAATTGTGAAGCAAGAGAAAGTGTAGACATTATATTTATGATAATGTCAGTAGAAGAGGTTGGGACTGATGGTGTGGTGCAATAATTTATGATCTATAATAAGAAAAATATTCTACTTGGACATCTGTTCTTTTTATTTTCTCTGGTATGTGATAATAGTAGTCACAAGAAGAGGCAGCTAGCCTCAAAAAAAGGACATCATAAGGTAACCGGTTAGCAACATCAGACTGTGGGGTGAGGCTGTGGTGGTGGAGGTGGAGATGGCGGTGGTGGTGGTGGTGGGTGGGTCTGATTTCTTTCTTTTGGTTTTGGTGCAAAAGAATCAAAGCTACCATTGCAAATCCAACCTCCTCTTTCTCTTATTATTCATTGTGGGCACACTTTTGGAATCATTTAGAGGGGCAGGAGACTTTTCTTTTCTGCTTTTTATAGGTAACCATTATTTTCTGTGTAATGCTTCTGCACTCAATTTGGTGCGAGAGTTTTTATTGCCAATTGTGGCTGTATTTATTGCCTTCATGCTTTGGTGGACAATTAAAAAATTTTTAATTTTACAAAAATCAAATTACTAAAACTTTGATTCTCTTATTTGAATACCGATAATGAAAACAATGTAATACTATAATGTATGTAGCATGAAAGTGGAAATGTGAGAATTGAGAAATTAAAAATATTTTATGAAAAAATGATATTTTATAAAATATAGATTAAAAAATCTAAAAAATTTCAAAGTTTTCAAAACAGAATAATATATCTGCAACGCTAAAACGTAACATGGCTGAATTTTTCGTACAGCACAAACTACAATAATTTTATGTCGTATCACATGTAAATATAATTTAACAGTTAAATTTATTATAAAATCGAATTTAGTTAATTCTACATATAAAAATACAAGATATAATTAAAAGGAAAACCAAAGCCGACGTCAAAAAACCAAATAAGATTTCAGAATTTACGCGAAATTTAGATTTGGTCCCACAGATTAAATGATTGAAGCAATTACTACTGTTAATACACAAAAAGCAGATCCTACCAAGAGATCTCCTCTTCTCCTTCCCAAATACAAGTAAAAAGGAAAAAACCTAGAAATCTCCTCCATTAAAATTATTGAATCAAAACCTCCGAAGTTATCACATCACATTCTAAAAAGGATGAAAAATGGTACACAAACTCCATCCATCATAATGAAAATGTAGCGACTTTGGTTAACAACAAAGTCTATAAATACAATGAAAATCAGTGGTCCCTCCTAATATAAGAGCCAAGAGGGGATGATTCATCATTTCACAGACTGATTTAATTCACTGATTTTTATATCAAAATATTTTCATTTCTTGTAATTTTAATGAAAAAATTATTATTATTATTGTTATTTTGTCAAATATTATTAATACACTAACAAATTGAATCTGTACCCATCCAATCAACAAAATAGTTATGACTGTGTCACAAATTTCCATATACATGTAGCCTTCCACTTACAGGTACCCAATCTGACAATAGCCCTCCAATTAAGGTGTTTGCATATTGGGACCAACTTTGAGGAATAATGACTTTTTTTGCTGGTGGCACGATAAGATTTTGATTGGCTCCCTTTGGGTTTTCAATTACTATGATGTCCTTGCTGTAACCATCTAATACAGGCCATATTTCGAGGACTCTTTTGTCTTTTATGCTTTCTAGGAAACATTCAATATTTTGCAGTTTACACCACATATTCCAACCAGATGTAACTTTGGATTGGTCCACCAAATTTAAAAAAAAAAAAAGAAAAATTTAAAATTATACTTGTAATCTTATTACAGGGCAAAAAACAAATGCCAAAGATTCGTTAACACTAAGTTTGATTGCCAAATTAACCTGACTTAATTAATAGTATTTCCAGCTGAAATTATAAAGCCCAAGACTCAACAGCGGCAGTGATGGAAAGGTTGCTTACTGCACAGGGCACAATAAGGCTTCTTTCAATGGTCACTGCCGTCAGGTCTGGGACATTTCTTTCCCAATCTCTCTCACGAAATTGACAATTGAACACACAACCAACTTAGAATTTTATTAATTGACAAATATTTAGGCTCTGTTGGTTTTTTTTTTTTTTTGGCTTAATTTGATTCTAACTTAATTTCGAGATCTAACCATCTTAGTTAAGAAAATGACTCTGATAAAAAAACTCATTAATTATTTATTTGGTCTTGATTTGCTAGGATTATGAAAAGCCTTCTACAAATGACGCGATCTTTCTTCCACCGGACTAATTTTTGAACATTCTGTAATGCAGTAGAAAACAAGCACTCAATGGCACTAACCAGATCTTTCCAGTCTAGAATATATGATTCGGCCAATTTTAACATTTATATTGATGGGTATCCTTGACTTATCAAAATCAAGTGGACAAATAGCTTTCTATCAAAGAAAAATAAAACTAAAAGGCAGAATATATATTTTGGCTCTTGAAATTTCAATGTTTATGTTAATAATTTTTTAAACAATTATTTGTATATATTGAGCTTTTAAATTTTTATTTTTATATTATTAACTGCTTATATCCAATGAAAATTTTCATAATTCATAAAAATATAGAGTTATAGAAAAAATTTACAATAATAATAGAATCATAATTTCAAAATTGAGAAAATATATAATTACTATTAGTATTAAAAATCAAATCTATATTTGTACTATATATTATAAATTATTTTTTTTGTAGATATCATATGACTATTTATTAATGAAAATATTTTTTTATTATTTTTTTAAAAAATATAAACACAAAGAAATTCAAGAATTACAATATGCATCTTAGCGAAGAAAAATGACTATAAATAACCAGTCTGGTTATTGAGCGGTGCTCGTAGCAATACAACAGCATGCATGCTGTCTGCATAAGCAACTACTGCTTCATTTGCATCTCTCGAGACTGACCTTTAATAGAAACCAACCAGCCAGCTAGCCAGCCATTGTTATGGGGTTCTTGCATGTGGCTGCTAAAGGGGACTGATTCTCTTTTTTCAATAATTTTTCATTATAATAATACATTGACAGTATTGAATTTAAAACTTCACCCATCACAAAAATGCAGTATTTTTTACTGTGAAATTATATATATATATAAACTAGCTTAAATAATTTTATTTAAAAAGATCTAAAAATATATATTAAATAAAAATTAATTCCAAAAAAACCATTATAAACAGAAAGCAAAAAGAAAACAATGTTCCAATTGTCAATTATAGTGGTGATATAAGAAAATATATTGGAAAATAAACAATATTGGTTCAATTGAGACCTTTTCCTAAGCAATTAGATTTATGTGAGGTAGAAATTAAGAAGTGGATATGGGGATAAATGATACGTATTAAGATGGTGACTTAGGTGTAATATAATGAAAGAGATAAAAGTATGAGTAGAGAGGTATTTGAAGACAAAGCATAGTATGGAGAAGAAGGTGGTGGAATGGAATGGTAGGCAACGTTTCACTGTAACCACTTATAAATAAGTGAGCACGAGGCACGACCCATCGCAATTTCTAATTAGCACCGTCCACACTTGCCGCCGTATATAAATATAGATTCATATGCCCTAATAATAATAATAATACAAGTAAATATTCTCTCTCCAAAGCAAATTTCTCAATCAGGGGGACCAGTGCTTGCATAAATATAGCTTTTAACGTTGACACGGCGGACGAATCAAAACATGGGATGCCTGTTTTTTACAGCAATAGATTTTTTATATAAAAAATCATAGGACATTTATAAAAAAATAATTATTTTTAAGATTTAGAATATTAGATGAAAACCGAACCTCGCTATTGTTAATGACTGTATATTAACTTAATTTTAAGTTTATTATATTTATTTTTATCATAAAATTTTTTTGATGTTTTTATATTTTTATCAATAATAGAGACATCACCACATTTATATTATAAGAAAATAATAAAAAAAATGACAAAATTTACCGATGAAACATGATCAAATGAAGATTCCAAACAATAAAAAGTAATTAGTAACGAAATTATTCTATTACTAAATTCAATGCAAATTTTTCACTAAACTAGCAATGAATTTTAATATTTAGTCACTAAAATATGACATGAATTATGTCTCATAATTGAAAATTTTTATCTGATAAAGTTTAGTAATAAAATTTCTTAATGATAGATTATGTTCATAAAGAAAATTTTGAATTTTTAATAGGAATTTAGTGATGAAATTTTTTAGTGTGGGACAAAACTTTTTGTTCTATCATGAAATTTTTGTATCTTTTAGTTAAAATTTACCAATAAAATTTAGTGGCAAATTAAAAATAAAAAATTTTATTTCTAAAATTTGTGGCTCCATAACAAAAATCTTAGATTTTATAAAGGTTATCTACCAACAAAAATAAAAATTTTATATTCTATTACTAAAAATTTGGCCGTCTACTTTTATTTTTATCTACATTCTTTTCTTTTTTTTTTTTCTCATTTTCTCTTTCTTTTCTGTTTTTCTCTATTCTTTTCTTCTTTCTTTTCTCCTGCTTTGCTGCCGCCACCTCTTTTTCCCCCGCTATCACCATAGCGTATTCTTCCTGCGTCTTTAAGAAGTTTTACCATTCTTATTTTAAAATTTTACTTAGCCGTAAAATTATTTAGGTAAATAATTTAAGTTGTAAGATTATTTAATTAATTAATTCAAGTTTGTTAGGTTAAATTTATATTTTAGAGTAATTGGTATAATTTTATATTTTATTTATTCAATACTATTAATTAAAAATATATAGTTATTAGTATATAATTAGATTTAATTAATTTAGTATTTAAGATTAATTTGCGTGACTGTATTTGTCTATTTTAAAATTTTTGTGATTATTTATGTTTAAGGTGTAAAAAAATTGATAATATATAGAAATTTAGATTAAAATAAATTGATTTTTACTTTTTAAAAAATTTATAATATGTTCATATTTAGGTTACATAAATTAATAATTTATGTTTAAATCAAGTTTACACATTTATTAATAATAATCAATTTATTAATATGATTTACTAATTTTAAATTTTTAATTATATACATTAATGATAAATGTTTAATTTTTAAAATTAAACTTTTAGTGATGAGTTAGAGATAAATTTTAAAAATAAATTGATACAAATAAAAAAAATTAATTTTTTGAGAAAAAATTTAGAAATATATTTAGTAACGAAATTTTTTCATAGCTAAATTAATGACAATGACTCAACAAAATTGCTTTGAATTGAGAAAGATTTTAACATCAAATTTTATCTGTCACTACACTTATTTATCAATGAAATTAAGAATTTAACAATGAAAAAATATTGCAAAGTCCATTTTATTTATAATGCCAGTGCTATAGTGTAAAGAAAATTGAATTTCTCAAATATATAAAATCAAATCTAAGAGAATCAACTGATTTCAAATCCTAAAAGCTTTATCACAATTTTTAATAGTGAAATACAAATAAAACAATTATAAATAAAAGCCTCTCGATAATAAAAGACAAAATAAAAAAAATAAATATGTTAGAATTATGTATTTTATTAAAATTAATAAAAAAGAAATTTGTCATTGATAAAATTTCTAAGGATATCTCCAAAAGAGAAAAAAGAAGGCGGTTGGATCCTCTCTTGTTTAGATGATAGTGGTTAACATATTAGCTTAACAATATTATTTCAACCAAAATGATTAATAGAAAGTGATTTTACGAAATAAAACCAAAATAATCCATATTCATATTTAAAATGATATTGCTATTTTATTAGTAGCACACTAATTAAATATATATTTTATATCAAGTTAATGGCTCAAATTCATAGTATATATCTGGTATAATGATTTAAAAAAAAATCACGTTTTTGCAAATTCTAGTAGAAAATTTTAATTTATCAATTAAGTAAATAGACAAATTGCTTTCAACTATAGACTTAAATTGCAAAAATTAAATAGAATATTAACATTTTTTAATTATCAAAAGGAAAAGTATTCCTTAATTAATTTTTCTCTATTTTTAATATTTTATTTAATTCAGTCCACTATTATTTGCTGAACTGTGTCATCTCATTTGATTATTTTTTTTTTCATGTTATAATCAATTGAAGTAAACAAAATATATAAGATTAGTGTTAATTTTCATTTTCAATTCATACACTTTCTTTGTTGTCAAACTCGCTTTTCCTAAACTTGGTTGATTACATCATTCGCAGCAAATCAAATTTCAATATTTTTTTTTTTTGAAAGTTCCACAATTTAATTACTTCCATTTGACGCAAGCAATAAGGAAAATTTGTGTTGAATTTTAATCTACTAATCAAAATTTTAATCTACTAATCAATTTATGTGGTCTAAATCCATATTGCTTAAAGATGTATGCCTAAATTTTCTCAAAGAATTGATTGTGAAACAATAAAAAAAAGATAATACTTTGTCTTTCAATTGTATTGATGATCTTAGTGTAGAACCTGTAAACTTGTTTTGGTCAAGGGCAAATTATTAAAAGAGATAGTGGAGTGAAGGGGGGAAAAACAAACAGAAACAGAAGAGAGAAGAATAAAAGAAAATATTTTAAATAATTTAAATTAATTTTATACTCATTTTGAATAGTTTTTTACTTGAGCTATAATTATAATTAAAATTTGAAATTATGATGCAATTAATAAAATTAAAATTTTAACTAAAATTATAAAACACATAAAATTTTCAATTTGGATAAAAAAAAAATAAAAATTACATCACTTGCAATTGCAGAGGATATAGAGTACGTTTATGGAGTCTGATGATGCGCCCATAAGTTAGCTACGAAATTTATATCCTCTTAACTTGGCCTTGAAATGGTATTGGCAGAGTACGTTATGAGTTGGCAAATAAATTGTAGTAGTAGTTCTTTGGATAGGTTGTGAGAGAAACGTACAACGCAAAATTAAGAATCTTTTATTATAATAATAAAAATAATAAAGTAGTGTTTATTTGTTTCAAAATTTTTATAGGATTTGAAAAAAGTTTTTTTCTATTTTATTTGGAAAAATATTTTTCAAGTAGATAAATAATTATTTCTTTTATAGTGTAGAATTTTTAATTTAGAATTAAATTTAATTAGTCATTAGTTTTTACTGAAATAGGATTTAAGGATACACACTTGATAAATACGAGCATTTTAGAATTTTTTTTTTTTTTGAATTTCTGTTGAGGTAATGAGGACTTTGCTCGTTGATGTAAAATACTTGAATTAAAAACGAAGGGACTCTAGATCATTGTTATGAGGCTCTTATGCAAAATAGTGAGGAAGGCTCTTATTTATTGTGGTTGGTGGCCATTGAGTGGTAGATATTTTAATTATGCATGGAGCAGAATGAGAGCCATAAATTATCTTATTAGTTATGAGTAGTATTGTGTATAGTAATTACATGGTGAGATAATACATAAGACAAAATATATTATGTATAAGCAATATTGTTTATGTAATTACAAGTGAAATAGATCTCTATAATGTAATAGGTTAATGAACTAATTGCTTTGAGTTTATTGATATATTTGCATGATTAATAGTTAATAGCACATTAGTGGATGTAGCTTTTTATTAATAGAGCAAATGGTGTAAATATTATTATTATTTATTTATTTTATACCTTACAGATTTGCACTCTTATGTTGTCACAACGATCACATTAATGTATAATAAGTGATATTAGAGTTTTAATGATAATTTTTACAAGTTTTATTAGAGATGGAATTGCTATAGTACATGTAGCACATACGTAGTAATATTGAAAATGACCTAAAATGTTATTGAGAGTTAAAATTAAGATAAAAACTCTTAATATAATATCAAGAAAGTTTATGATGTGAATATCCTTTAAAGAAAGAAGTAAGTCATATTCAAGAACATTTGAAGTTTTGAAGGTAGGTTAAAACTCCAACATTAAGGTTTAATAAAAATGAAAGACACTAAAAGTTCAAGATACACGTAACTAAGAAATTTTAAATCAAGACACGGATTTATTAGGATTTGAGTCAAATAGTCAAATGGACGGATGATTATTTCTTATATGTTACATGTCTCATATTTTAAAGGTCATCTTAATTAGTTATGATTCCCACCAAAGTAAGATTTGAGGAGACTCATTATGTAAATATGAATATTATAGAAAGAATTTTTTTGATTTCATCCAAAGTAGTAGTGTTTTTCCCATTTATGAAAGACTTGAGTTTAAAAGAAAAAAAATTCTCACCTATTATTATGAAAGCATTTGCCCAAAGTAATGAGAAGGATTCTTGTACATCGTAACTGATGATTATTGGCCCATGAAATTAAAATAGTAGATCATTTAATTATGTTTAAAGAAGAAAGAAAGAAAGAAAGAAACTATCACATTTGCTATGAGTAATATTTATATAGCACTTGTGTAGTGAGATAATGCATGAATTGAAGTGTATTATTTTATGATTTAAAGTTTAAATTAAACTTACACTAAGAAATAGAGAGATTTAAAATTATTATACCTCTAGTAAGTCTAAATTTTAACATTATAGTAGTTGTAATATGGTCTATCCTTATACTAAATTCTGCTAAAAATATTATATATCAACATTCTCAATTTTAATATGTGCATCCTACATCTATAAACATTAATTCAAAAGTTAAACTTGATTATCATAAAAAAGCTAGGAAGTTTGTCATCCTTAACATGCTACACTTTTCTTAAAATATTTTATTTACCATTTATTTCTATAAAATAATCCTATTTTGCTCAACCAATTTCATTTTTAACCATTCTTTTATTCCGTTTCAAGCATAATATTGAAATAATTTTAAAGGACATAAATCAATCATAGTTTATGCATTACATTAGATGAACATTCTAAACATGTAATGAACACAACAAAACTCAATAAAATCAAATTTGGGGCTTACACATTATACGTTATCAAAATTATTTACATAATTATGAGTAAGAAAGATCTTTTGAATGTATAAATTAATCAAAGAGAGAACTTGCTTTGAGTTTATTGATATATTTGTATAATTAGTAGTGGATTGTATCTATAGACATAATTCTATTGCGAGGGTGAACAATGTAAATATCATTGTTGTCTCTTTGCTTTGCATACTTTTGCAGTCACGATGAATATGACATTAACACGAATTAAGTAGCAAACTAGGCTCCTAAGTATAGCAACATCAGTAAAAAAATCAGCGAACATAGAAAATAGAAATTAATAGAACTTTCAATAAGCTTTCCAGCTCTTCTAGCTAGCATTTTTGGTGAAAATAGCTAAACTATGGAAATTAGGCCATTTGGTTATTAGTTTAAAACACAAGCTTAGAGATATAATTAGTTAGCTCGAATTTTTACGTATCACATAACAGCAAGCAATTTTTATTTTCTTCCTTGAGTGATATATATGCGCTAAATTTCAGCTCTTAATTTAATGAGAAATCACTTTCATCAATTTCAATTTCATTGATATTGATGTTAGAACAAATGCTATTTTATTTTTTTCAACTTTTTTCTCTAAAAACTCTTGGATTTGTTTTAAAATAGTATACAGTTAGATAACATACAGGGGCTTATATAGTGTTGATGCGTTAGTGTTAATAGGGAAGTGAGAATTAGGGAAGAGTGAAAGATCTATTTCTTTTTTTTCAAATCACTGAATTTAGCATGTGAGGAATTAACTCAATTTTGCATCCATAGACAAAATTCTATTAAGAGGGTGAATAACGTAAATATTATTATTGTTTTTTTGCTTGGTTTTTTGATAATATATATGCTTCTGTAGTTATGTCGAATATGACATTAATACAAAACAGGTAGCAAGCTAAGGTCCTAAGTTTAGCAACATTAATAAAAAAAGGTTCAGCAAACATAGAATAATATAGGAAATATAAATTAACAGAAAAATTTTCAATAAGCTTTTCAACTCTTCTAGTTAGCAATTTTTGGCAGAAAATATCTACACTATGATTGTTAACTCATTCGGTTATTAGTTAGCTAAATCAGAAGCTTTGACATATAATTAGTTAGTTTGGATTTTTGTGTCTCGAATGTCAGTAGACAATTTTTCTTTTCTTTCTTGAGTTATATATGCAATAAATTGTAGCTTTTATCTCAATGAGAATCACTTTCAACAATTTCAATTTTGTTGATATGGTGTCAGAATAAATGCCACTCTGATTTTTTAATTTTTTCTCTGTAGACTCCTAGACTTTTTTTTTTTTTTGGTACTAATGGATTGGTGTTAGGAGGACAGGAGGGATTAGTAAAGGTGATGATCTATTTAAAAAAATTTTCAGACGATTTGATTTAACATGTGGGGAATTAACTCCACTATGCTTTAAGAAAATTTGAACTTGAAACATTTCTCCCAAGGCCAAGGCTTTGGCCACTCAACTACATACCCCTAATTTGAGTCAACTAAATGTAAAACTTTAGATTTTTATCCCATAACTTTAGTTTATTTTTTTTGCTTTTGACATATTATAATATCATATTTGAATGTATATAGTTTCAAATTAAAATTTTATTTTATACATTTGAACTATCATTATGAAAATAAGATTTGTAATATTTATTTTAAAATTACAAATTTTCAAAGTCTAAAATTGATTGATTAATAATTTTTTTTTTACATAATAGTGGATATAAACGAGTTCTAAGTTATGGAATGAACATATTTAGGAATATTATATGAACATGTTAGCAAAATGCATCAATAAGCTCTCAAACTTTAATCAAATTTACTATTGAGCCCACTACTTTTATTGATCAATATTGAGCCCTCGAACTTTTATTTTTTATTATTATCACACCAATACAATTGAGAGTAAAATCATAGAACTGTTAAAATGCGTGAGGAGCCAAAGATGCTAAATTGACTAGACTATCCTTGACATGTATGTAATCCATTTTGGTTTTTTGCTAGGTGAATCAGAAATCATTTTGAAATCCCTAGTTCTTCTCACAAATCCCTAATTTCTACTTTCTCTAAAATTGTTTTCACAATCTTTTGAAGGCATCTGTTGGTGGTCCTATTGGCGGATCCATTATTATCATGGTGGACCTTGCGATGTTGAGAAAAGATATTTATTATAGTGTGGATCGTCGTGGTAGAGTTTACATTCTGGAGAAGATTCTAAAATCCAATTGTAGACCTACATGGTCGAACTGAAAGCAGGCTAGTATTATATTCTAAAGCTTCCATGGTAGACCAGTTGAGATCTTTTTTTTTTTTTTTAACTTTTTGCATGCTATGCAATAGAAGATTAATTGGTTTGTTTATTCTAATGCATGGATGTGGACTATTTGCAAAGATATTAGTGTTGCAGTTAATAATAAAATTGAGTAAATGGTTTATTGTTGATATAGATGTGATTGAATTTTTTTTATTTGCATAGATATTTGAGTTTTGTTTGTGTTTAATTTTGATTTTAATTTTGTTTTTACATAAAAGTGACTGAAATATTTATGTGGTTTGTGTTTTTGAAACTTGTATTGAACTTGTAATTGATCATGATGACAAGTTTTGTTTAAGAGCTGAGAAGTGAGGTTATATACATGAGTCAAAAAAAGTAGTTAAAAAGGGCATATAGACATAGACTACCATTTCCTAGTATAACATCTTATATGAAAAATTTAGGATACAAGAAGATAGGTGGATTATATTACAAACACTTGGTAGGGAGTATGAAAAGGTGAGCAACAATAGACAAGTTAGTGTCATATGTAGTCAGTTGAGAGGTGGGGATAGTGTTGAATTTTATATTGATCACACAAGGGTTGAGATAGGTTCAAGGTTTGCTATCATAGAATCCCAACCTTTTGTAGACGTTATTCACAAATATAAAGTGGATAAAGTAGTTCCTAAAAAAAGAAAAAAATGTGTTAAGATAGATAAAGTGGACAATATAATGGAAGAGTTAGAAGAAGTAGTGGATTGGTTGACAAAAATATTAGTTTAGATAGTAATGATTAGAATGTGGTAGATTAATGCAGGAAAAGGTTAGAGGATGTTATCAGTGAGGGCTAGGAAGAGTTAACTGAGGTGATAAAACTGATAATGAAGATGAGGAGTTAACTCATAACTTATAAAATTTTAACATGGCATTTGATTATGAAGATGAAGAGATAATAAAAGGTTAATAATAAGAGGAAAAGTTAGGTGGCTGGCATTGTTGTGAATGTAGACATAGTTGATAATAATGAGGGTTTCGAGAAAGAGGATCAAGATGTGTTAGAGGAAGTAATGAGGTGGGAGGGAGAGATAGGGATGAAAACAATAATGAGTATTATGATTCTTCACATTATGATAGCTACTACATAGACATAGATGATGATTGTAGGGACGATACACTTAAGAGTCATAGTAATAAAGCATATTTTGGCTCATCAGCTAAAATATCAGTTTTTGTTTTTCTTGGGATGGTATTTAGAAATATAGACCAACATTACAAGAAAATGTAAAACTGTCGATAAAATTTGCTAACAAATTAATGTTTGCTGTTAAATTCTGACAGATCAATGACAAACAGTTAGAAGAAATATATTACAAAATACAATGATGGATTACCGACCGATGCATGCCAAAATTTACTAACTAACAAAATCCATTGGAAAATTTTGGTACGAAAATTTGGCGCTCAACTTTATCGACGAAATTATTGACGAATGGAATCGAAAAATCATGGGAGAAGTAGAGTGCCAAAACTTTCATCTGTAAGTTTTTAAATAAAAATTAAATAATTTACCGTTGGATTACTAACAGAATTATTGATGCGACATAAAACTTTTCGTTAGTAATCCATTGGTAAACTTATATTAAAAACACACGAACACCCTTCCTTTTCTCTTCTTCTTTAAGCCCATCTCTCTCTCTTTGGTCTCCCTCTCTCCACCATGCCACAACACCGCCCCACCTTTATCACGATGCCGCCACTATCACCACTGGTACATTAATCTCTCTACCTCTGTTTATAATTTTTGTTGAATTACAAGATGTAATTTCTAGGAATTTTGTAATTTTTATAATTTTTTGGAAATTTTTGTTGAACTATGTTGGGAATATGTTCAAGTATGGAATTTTTATAATTTCTTATTGGGAATATGTTGTGGTGAATTTTGAAATTTTTTTTGGTGAATATTGTTGGGAATGTTATTGGGAAATTTGTGGTGAGCCAATTTCGTTTGAAAATTTTGTGGTGAATTTAAGTGTCAAATTTGTTGAGAAATTAGAATAAATATATTGTAAAGTTTGAATTTTTATAATTTATATAAATTCTATAATATTGGAAATTTTTGTAATTTTTGTTGGGAAATTAAAATTTGTAATTTATATAGTTTTGTTTATATGAAATATTGGGAATTTTATAGTTTTGTTTATATTTTGTAATAAATTTACTGTTATTTAGAGAATTTTGTAATGAATTATGTAAATTCAGTTTATGCAGAAAATATTTTTAATTTTTTAATTTTGTGAAGTTTGTAAATTTACTAAAAATTTAGAGTATATTTTGTAAATTTAATAATTTATTGTATAAATTTAGTGTAAAATTTGTAATTCATGCAATTGAGTAGACAATTATTTAAATTTATATATTTAGTGTAGATTTTATAAATTGTGTAATTTATTGTATATTTATTGTAAATTAATTGTAAAGTTAGTAATGTTGTAATATTTTGTGAATTAATGTAATAAATTTAGAGTTATTTCAATTAGTTTGTTATTTTAGTAAATTTTATCAATTTTGTAATGAATTTTTCAAATTAAGTGTTATGTAGAGAATTTTAAAAATTTCATAAATTTCTTAAAGTTTGTAAATTTGGTGCAAATTTAGTAAAAATTTAAAGTAATTTTGGTAAATTTGATAGTTTGTTATAATTTATTATATAAATTTAATAGAAATTTAGTGTAAATTTTGTAAATTTATTAAGTTTAGTAATTTAATAATTTAAATGTTAATTTATTTATTTCAATAATTTAATAAGTTTATTAAAATTTGTAATTTAAGTGTAAATTTATTTAATTCATTAATTAAATAATTTTACTAAATTTAGCAATTTAAGTGGGTCCTTAAGTGTATTTTAATTAAAATTTAAAAATTTTAAATTTAGTAATTTAAGTGGGTCTTTAATTTATTTTTAGTGTAATTTAATTAAATTTTATAAATTTATTGACATTTGTAATTTGTAATTTGTAATTTTTTTTCATTTTGTAATTAGGTTTAAATTTTTTTTGTTTGAATTAGAGATTTCTACATTTCGAGATGTAGGTATATAATTTAAAATTTTTTTAAATATAAAATTATAAAAAAATTAAAATTTTGGTGTTATATCAAATATTTGAATATTATTATAAAATATTTATATATTGAATAATTTATATGTTAAACAATATTTACATGTTAAGAATTATTAGTATATATGTATCTTTGTATGTAATGAAATTTAAATTTTATAAAATTATAAATTCTTTATAAAATTTAATAATAGTCTAGAAAAATATCACTAAATTTCAAAGCATTTTTAAAAAATATAATAAGATTGCATAAAATTTTCAATAAGTGCTAAAAAACTATAATTGACTTAAATTGTTTTAAAATTTACAACGTAAAATATCCAAAAATGTTAATTGTCTTGAATTGAGAAATAAAAAAATACTTAAAATTTATGTGACTTGAATTGCTTAAAAATTTATAATATAATTAATAAAATAAGATATACAAAAAAAATTTATTTGCCAAAAATTACCCAATAAAAATGAGAATGTTACATAAATTATAAAGAACTATTGCCCTAAAAATTACAAATTAATTATGACTTGAATTGCTTAAAAATTGATAATATAATTAATGACATTATATATATATATATCTATATATATATAATTTGTCCAAAATTGGCCAATAAAAACTGAAAATTTTACATAAATTATAAAGAACTATTGCCATTAAATTACAAGTTAATAACAAATGTCATAAAATACTTAAAAATTATGTTGATTTGAATTGCTTAAAAATTTATAATATAATTAATGACATAAAATATACAAAAACATTATTTGTCTTAAATTGTCCAATAAAAAATGAAAAGTTAATGTTGTAAAACACTACAAAATTTAATTGCCTTATAATTTATAGTGTAATTAATTTCATAAAATATCCAAAAAAGTAATAATAGGATAATAAAAAGTTCAAAAAATTTATTGTTACGACAATAAAAAGTTCAAAGGTTTCGAAAAAATTAACACTATGCCATAAAACACTTCATAAAATTCTAAAGGTTTCATAAAATTTACGAATATTTCTTAATGTTTATTTTGAACTTAATGTTGAATTCTTACCTATTTGGATTTTTAAATTTTATTTTTATTTTTATTAAAAGGACAATATCGAACGAATATGTAATTTATAAGAAATCTTATAAATTTCAAAGAATAACATATAGACATAAACTTAGATACTCATTCATTGTGGTTCTCATCGAAAGATATGCATTGTTCAAAATGGATAATTTGAAAATTTCATCGCATAATATAACTTGTTGTACACAATTTAATTCACTATGTTATTGTGAATTTCGGTTAATTATCTCCTACATGTTCTCTTAATGCATAGTGATAAATGTTGGGAAACATTTTTCTTTTCGGTGTACTAAGAGAACTATAGTGAGATGTTGCCAAAATTTCAATAGTTGTGTGAACTATATTAATATGCCAATCGGTTATATGACAATAAATTTATAAATGAGTTAGGTTCTTACATTATAGGAATTGAGAGATAAGAAGATAGTATTAAATTTGAAAGTTACGTTCTTACATTATAGGAATTAAGAGATAAGGAGATAGTATTAGATTTGAAACAAATGAAAAATAATATATGTATGTTTAAGTGCATTATTATTTCACAATTTTTTGGACTTAATAATAAGATCATATAGGAATTAAATGTATTTTAAGCTTAAGGATGATTTACTACGAGAACAATTCTTAAAAGGTGTCAATTCGACTTTTCAACATGAATTTATGGATGAACTTAAAATTAGATGTCCATGTAATTATAAGAAATGTCAGAATTATAGTTATTTGGACTTTAATATAGTAACGTTGCATATTGTGCCAAGGGGTTTTGTTACTGACTATTATGAATGGTATTTACATAGTGAAGTGTGTGGATCTAGAACATCAACTATTGATGATCCTGAGCTTATATCTGATAATGTATGTCATAGTAATCCAAAACCTAGTGCATTCCATAATTTGGTAATAGATGTTGTTGGTCTAGAGTTTGATTGGCATGGAATGAGTGAAGCCCTGAATCTCACATCTTAGAAGTTGTATGGTATGGTTGACACATCTAATGAAGATTTGTGGCTGATTGCAAAAAATATCCCAAGTAATCCTCATTTGCATGAACAGTGAATATCAATCTAAACATCATTTGTCTAAAAAGTGTTACAATGATATTTTATAATGGAACAATGGTTTGTTGCTTGAGGATTATATAATGGTTGATAGTTTTTATAGTACTAAAAAGTTAATGCAAGGTTTAGTCTTCCAGTTGAGAATATTTATTGCTGCAAAAACAATTGCATGTCATATTAAGGTGATGACAATGATAAAAAAGACATGTAAGTTCTATGATTTTCCCAAATACAAATGCATGTCTCAAGGATCAAGTACATAAAAAAAAAAAAAAAAAGTTCCATATAAGAAGATGTATTACTTTCCTCTAACACTGAGGTTACAGAGGTTATACGCTTCTAAAGCAATTACCAAGTATATGAGATGGCATGCTGAACATGAGCAAGAGAAAGGTGTGATGGAACATTATTCAGATTCTTCGGTATGGAAGTATTTTAATCGAATGAATCCACAGTTTGCATATGAAATCTACAATGTTTGTCTGGGATTATCCATTAATAGATTTCAACCATTTGGATAATTTGGACAATAACATTTATGTTAGCCAATTATTGTAATACCTTATAATTTGACTCCCTTGATGTGTATAAAGAATGATCTATATTTATTTCTATTATGATTTTTGGACTTAACAATCCTAAATAGAAGTTGGAGATATTCATGTAGCCAATGATTGTCAAATTGAAAAAGTTATGGAAAATTGAGGTGGAGACCTATAATATTTCAACAAAACAAAATCTTCAATTGCAAGCTACTTTATTATGGACTGTTAATGATTTTTCTGCTCATGGTATGTTGTATGTTTGGAGTATTCAAGGTAGACTTGTTTTTCCATATTCCATGGAACATACTGATGCCTTCGTGCTTCCTAATGGTGGTAAGTAATCATGGTTGGACTATACTCATAAATTCTTATTGCCTGATCATCAATTTAGATGGAACAAAAAATGCATTTCTAAAAAATCAAATAATGGAAAATTTGGCTCCGTCTATAAGGTCAGGAATGGAGGTACTAGAGGAAATCATTGGAGTTGGGTTTGAAGAGGTTAATGCTCAAATATCAAAACAAATAAGATATGGGTGGAAGAAACGAAGTTTATTATGGGATTTGCGTTATTAGAGTACTAATTTGGTAAGACGTAATTTGAATGTCATGCATATTGAGAAGAATGTGTTCAAGAATGTTTTTAATACAGTGGTGAATATAAAAGGAAAATCTAAAAATAATGCTAAATCTAAAGAATATTTGAAGTTATTCTATTATTGTCTAGAGTTACATTGGGATAATGCAACAGGAAAATATCTGAAAGCAAAATGTACATTGAAAAAGCAAAGTAAACAAGTCTTATGTAAATGGCTCAAGAATATTCGATTTCCATATGGGTATATATCCAATATGGCTCAACGCGTCGATATGTGCAAATTGAAGTTGTTTGGCATGAAAAACCATGATTGTCATATGTTTATGCAATGATTACTCCCTATTGGTTTTCATGAGCTGGTGCCTTCATAAATATGGAAACCACTCACGAAGTTGAGTATATTTTTTAAAGAACTTACCATATCATAAATTAAGGAGGAAGACATGACATGTTTGCAAATTAATATTCCTTTGATTTTATGTAAGTTGGTACAAATTTTTTCTGTAAGTTTTTTAATTTAATAGAACATCTAGTTGTACGCTTGGCATATGAAACAAATCTAGTAGGGCTTGTGCAATATAAATGGATGTATCCTTTTAAGACGTACATTTCATTCAAATTGTGTCCATTGTACATTTCATTTCAATTTCAATTAATCTAAATCACATTTTTATATTGTAGTTTCCTTCAACATCTAAAGAATAATGTCAAAAATAATACACGGGTTGAAGGTTCTATATGCAATTCATACTTAGTTGAAGAAGTATCATCATTTTGCTCTTATTATTTATAATTGTATATGTATATAAGGCACAAAAGAGAAAAATGATGATAGTCGACAATTTAAAATATGCAATATTTCAAAAAATTTGTCAATATTCACTCATCAAAGTAGACACTTATCTAGGTAGACCATTAGATAGACCTAAAAGCAAAATGTTAATTGATGAAATAATATCACGTAACTCAAATATTTATTCTTTTTAATTGTCGTGAAGTAAAAAATATGCCAAGTAAGTTATAACACCAATTCAACTCTTTATTTTGTAAATGTGTAAATAATGTTGTACTTATCATTATAATTTTATGAAGCTTATACATTGATATATAGAAGCATGCTTTTCCTAACATATCCATCGATAAGGTTGATAAAAAATTAGATATAAAATTTCTATATTGGTTTGAGTCATATGTGAGTATACACTAGTTAATATTACAATAGTAAATTACAACACTAATTATTCTATAACCAATGTAGCTAATTAGTTGTTGTGTTTCTTTTAGGCAAATGATCTAACAAATGGAATTACAAATCAATTTATTGCCGATCTTACAAAGGGTCCATTATGAAGTGTGACCATGTATCCCATTTACTTTGTAAATGGTAAAAGTTTCATATTGAAAAATATGGTTCCAATAGGGTAACAATCAATAGTGTAGTAAGTATTAAAGGTTTCAATTATAGTGAAAATGCATATGACTATTATGATCGATTAATCAAGGTACTACAATTGGAGTATCTTACACTTTTAATAAAAAAAACCATTTTATTTAAATGTGTATGGTTTTATCTGATGCCTAATGTGTCACTAAAAGTGTATGAATATTATAATCTACTCAAAATCAACCACAAACATCAATTTAATAAATATAAACCATTTATATTAGTGATGCATGCTTGTCAATTGAATTATGTTCCTTTTCGTAGTGTATGACAATATAAAATCACTGGTGAGCAATATTCATGATAAAACCTAGATCATTTGTCGAAATCAAAGACAAATCTATTATTAAGACATCATCTCAAGCTCTATTTCAAGAGTATGTTGAAAATTTGGCTTTACTTGAAATTATAGATGGTGAGCCATTGAGAAGTTTAAATGATTCGGGTGAGTTATTCACAATTTAAATGACATAAATGAAGATATTCAATTAGATGATAAAATAGATCTACAAATAGAGTCTGAATAATTAGAAGATATACTGTCTAAAGATGATATTGAGTGTGATGATTATAAGTTATAACTTTGTCCCTTTAGTTAGGTATTTGCATACTTATGAATTTTACTTTTAGTATGTAAATAATAATAATAATAATAATAATAATAATAATAATAATAATAATAATAATATAAATTCAGATGACACGCCATATACCTAATGAGTCAGGTACACCTTTTTGAGGTGGCTTAATAGGTAAAGGACGTACCTATGATAGCAAACAACCTTTGCCACCACTTCCTCCATCCAACATAATTGCATCAACACGTACATTGCAGTCTATTATATCTTCGTCTATCTCATCCACTCTTCGGGTTCAACTCCTCTAACTCTATCCCCTAATACATCTCTAGCTCCATCCTCTATTACATCTCTATCTCCATCTCCTACCTCATCTAAAAGGCCATCTACACTGATAGATCCTGATGATTCTTATACAGTGCCTACTCTCGAGTTACCAACTTGGATTTTTTTATAGCATGGGTGGTATGTATTAATTATTTTTCCATTTATGTCATTCAATATTTAATAATTGTCACACTAACTATTTTTTTGTTGTAATTTTTTTTGCAGTTTTCATTTGTCTAATAGATGCTCTTATGCATGCTAGAAGATCTCGAAGCAAAAGATTAACACAAATGGCTACAATTGGAAGAAAGTACTGTAGTCCATAAAGATCTTTTACTGGGAGGAGTTCAAGGTATGAAATATTTTTAATTCAGAGTTAAATTGCTTAAAATTTTAATTTAATTTAATTAATTAATTAATAATTATTTCTTTATTATTGTTATAGAAGTAGTTTTTGTGGGACTAGACAATCAACGCCTTGGTTCAGACAACATTTTTTAATAAGAATATTTTGAGATACAAGGACATTTTTCATGATTTGAAAAGCATAAGGACAAAGAAACCTGGGTACTTGATGAGGCTTGAGATCTCTAGAAAATGCAGTAAAGTTCTTCTCACTCTTTGGTGGTGTCTCGACAAGCGAACCTAAATGCTAGGACAAAGAAAGAAGGCCATGACTCAGGTCCATCCAAATTCTTATTTTAAGCACATTAAATGACTTGTAATTAAGTGTATTTCAAATTTATTGATTTACTCTTTAATTTTTCTATTTAAGTTTTTTTATTTTCTTCTTTTTATTAACTTAATAATAGGCTCAACAGTTGAGACAAAATGTTATGTTGGTCGATGTCTTCGCATATATACACACAGAATAACATGACATACATATCTTCATTGATACACACTCAAAGACTGTTAATGTATGTCATAACTTACTGATTTTACTTTTAATTTTTTCATTTATTATTATGATAATTACTTATACTTTACAAAATGCAAGATGATATTGATAGGTAGTGTGTCCAGCTATCACAGTTAGCTCAAAAATTTGATGAACCTCACTAGGTGGACGAATGAAAGGTTTTCCTATTGGCAATGGGGGCCGGACGAAGGGGCAAATTTATGGCATGGGTGATCTGGCCCGTCATTTCTATGGTGAGTCATCATGTGTCAGCTCTTCATTAGCTTCACCTCTTTTTGACGAGGACTTGCAGCGAGAGGTCGAGAGGCGAGTAAATGAGACCATGACATCCTATCATGCTTACGTCTAGTTTGTAGATACACAGATGTAAGCTATGAAGGATTTGTTGCACGTTGTGTCCGAATGACTAAGATGTCTCTTCCATTTCATCTATAAATTCATATGCCACCCGTTCTGCCTTCTACTTAGCCTTCCACTACTACTGCTCAGGCTCCAGCTCTTGTTGGCCCTCTTGCATCTAATCTTACTACCTCTAATGCTGATGATTTTTTGGTCAATCAAAATGATACACAGATGGTTAGATTTATACTTTTTTGTATAAAACTTTGATATTTTTGTGTGTATATATATAAATATATATTTGAAAATCAAAATTAAAATTTAAAATAGTTTAAAAATTAACAAATAAAAGATTGACAGATTATCAAGGGAAATAAACAAAGAAAAAATTTAATTTAAAATATCCTGACGGATTATCGTTGGAAGTTCCAAAATAAGTTGTTAATATACCGATGGATTGTTGACAAAAATACTTCCAAACTTTCAAAGAATTTTCAATTGACATGTTTTATCGGTAAACAACTGATGGTTTTTTTTATCACATCGGCTGATGTATATTTTGTTCCAATTTTGTCAATAACTTTTCTGATGGATTTTTTTTTGTCGGTAAAGCATTACTAATCAACACTTTTTTGACAGATTTTCTCTGTTGGTAAGTTACAAGTATTGACAGGGTAGATACAATCATTGATGGATTTTTCCATCGATAATTTGGTTATTGCTTGTAATGCAAGTTATAGATGCTTTAGCTACTTACTCAATCTTGAAGTGTATTAGGTGAGGTTTAAAAAAAGTGAACCTGGTAGGATTAGGGATTAGTGTCTAGTAGGCTACCCTTGGGTTTCTTTTGCAAGAAAAGAAAACAATGATGACAGCTTCATTATGAAGACATATAATCCACATCATAAGTGTTATAGGATCCATTGCAATAAGCAATATTATTGCTAAGTACTTCAAAAATATAATTATGATTTATATTGATATGAAACATAGAGTTTTGAAGGATATATGTAAGCCAAAATTGAGATTACATATTAAGCTCAGTGTATATAGGCATGCCAAATTGAAGGTGATAGAAGACATCACTGGAGACTATAGGAACGAGTACTCTCTTTTGAAAAATTATGTTGAGGAGATCAATAATAGTAATCCTATAACTACTTGTATAATTAAAAGGTCTAAGGATAATCCTTTTGATCCACTTGATCCCCTTAAAGTTTAGGAGATTTAATATTTATTTTGATGCTTGTAAGAAAAGATTTCTAGCTAGATGTAGGCCATTATAGGCTTGATGAATGTTTTTTAAAAAGAATATGCAAAAGGATAGTAGTTATGTGCAATTAGGAGGGATGAGAACAATAAAATGTTCCTATTTGTAGGGATAGTGGTAAAGATTAAGAATAAGATGAATTAGGGTTGGTTCTTGAGGTGCTTAAAGAATAATTTGCCTTTTGAAAATGGTGCAAAATACATGATTATTTTAGATATGTAGAAGATATGCATATGTATACCTAACTTTATGGTATCAAGTTTCTTGCATTATAAATCTTAATACCATATGCTATGGTTGTAGGGACTTAACAATTAAAAGATCATTTACCAAATGTTGAGCATAAAAGATGAGAAAGGCATGTATATGTACCTTGGGCCAAGAAGTGGAAAGGGATTAGACTTATGCAAAGTCCACATTTGAAGCTGAATTGAAGCATAATGTATTGAGATAAAAATAAAAAATTGGAGAGGGGATAATCCAAGATGTGATAGAAAACAATTTGGTCACTTTCTGCAAGATTATTTTTAAAATAGTTATCAAGTGTGACATAGTGGATAATAACCTTATAAAGACTTTTAATGGTTAGATTTTAGATGTAAGGTGCTAGAGTATAATCATAATGCTTGATGTTATGTGTAAAACCCTTAAAGTGCACAAATTACTTTAAATAATATAATAAAAAGTAGATATCATTCACACGAGGATTGATTCACATAAGTACCAATAAGAACTCAATTTTCTTATTATCTAGTGATCAAATTATGAAGAAATAATTAATCTAAAATTTGAAAATTCTAAATTAAATTAACAAAACAAAATTTAAATGAAAATACTCTTATGCAAATGATTTCTAGAGACTTTAGGTATGCCACAATACTATTCCACAATTATGCCAAGAGTTTTTATCTTTAATGTGAATGGGTTATGCTTGAAGATGAATTTTCTTAATTTATCCAATAATTTATCTCGAACAAAATTGAGTCTGTTATTACTGAAATTATGTTTGCTCCCATGGTCATAACATTCAATAATAATGCATTAAGTTCATTTAGTAATCCTGTAACCTCTCTAGAAAATAGGTCTGCTCTTATGGCATTGATCTTCTAGTTTAATATATTAAGGCTTTTACTTTTGCTCCATGATTTGGAATCTCAAGTATTGTACATATGTGGCCATTCATATGCATAAATCAATTAAGCTCAAATATATTAAATCAAGAAAACCCAATACAATTGAAGTAAAATCCCTTCATATAATCATAGAAAAGTATTAGACTTTCGCCCTAATCCCTAAAACTAAAGAGTTAGTTCATTCTAGACGATGAAAAAGAAATAAAGAAGAAGAAATACATTGAATTTAAAAGAAGAATATTCAAAAGGAAAAGAATTTTGCTAACTAAAATCAATGAACCTTAAGAAAAAGCTTTCTAAAATCTTCCAAATCTCTCATAAATTGGTGTAAATGATAGATCTTTTTTTTCTCTCTCCACTTCTTTCTCCTTTTCCTCTCCAAAATGTATATCTCAATAGATCTTTGCTTTTCTTGAAAGATAGCTTGCTTAAGGTTTCCAAAATCTAATTTTGACGTTTGCATGGCCCAATATGTGGGCCATGCAATGGCCCATACGCATTTTGCTAATTTTAAATTTGTATCTACTGACTGGTCAACTTTGTGTCTATGTATGATTCGATACATGGGCTATTTAACAGTTCATGCAATACTGTTGAAAATCACAATTTAGCTCCTTTTTGAGAAATTTATGCATAGTATAAAAGAAGTAGAAAATAAACCTATTCTAAAATAAAAGTACTATAAAAACAAAAAAAATCTTAATTTCTGAAATAAAACTATGTACTAAAAACACTCATATCACTTAAAGAGATTAGGGTGCAAGTTATGCGAAGGATAACAATTAAGAGATAGTTTCAGTCAATATGGATATGTGATATATCCCCAAGGGAAATGAAAAAAAGTAGAAAAAAATTAAGCTGAAGTCTTTTGATTGGTGCACAATCTTCAATACAGATGAAGAGTATAAGGTAGCTACATATTTAATCAAGACCTTAGGCATAAAGCACAACTAAAGGTAAGGAAATGCTCTTGCAAGAATGGACTTTAATCAGAATCCCATGTCCCCATGCTATCTGTGCTATATATAATGCATATAAGAACATAGAAAATTACATTAAGTATTGGTACAAGAAGTCAACTTATTTCAAACCATATGCAGTGTGCATGCAACTTGTTAGGAGAAGAATTATATGGCCTAAAATATGTCTTGAAGCTATTATTCCTTTTGAATTGAAGAAAGGATGTGGAAAACCAAAGAAATTAAGGAGGAAGGACAAGGATGAGCCAAAGAAGGTTGGCAAAGCTTCAAGAAAAGAAAGCATAATGAACTACAAAATTTGTAAGGGAGTAGGGCACAATGTTAGAAGTTGTCCATAAAGAACCACTGTAACATAGGTATTTTGTGTAATTCTTGAATTTAAGATAGTATCATTTTATTATTTCAATCATCAAAGCCATCAAAAGGACAAAGAATAAAAACACCAAGTTAGCAACCAACAACCCAACTATCACCAAGACAAAGACAACCATTTAGACAAAAAGCACAGATAGGAACTATAGCATTCATTAGTACAACTCCAAGGTTTCTTAGTATCCAAAGTGCATCTCAATATAGATAGGCATCTCTTAGGAAGAAATTAACTAATCCAACAACTATGAGTGATTTATGCTACTTGATATTAGGTTCATAATAGTAAATAATATGAGTGCTAATGAATGATTTTATTGCACTTCTTAGGTTATCACTGGACATGAGCCAAAAGGATTGTAATGGCAATAAAAGGAGGCTATTACCAGTAGGCAGCTTTAAGAAGCAAGGTATCTCATAAGTTAAGTAAGGAAGAAGGGTGTGGATATATTTGAAAGACAAACTTAGAGATGAGACAAGTGAAGAAAGCATTTTGTTTAATTTTGGACAACTAAATAGTCAATCATGAACTTAGATTATGGTTGTTTTCACCTAAGTGCACATTAGCTATTTTTATAAGCAGCTTATAATGTAAAGAAATGATGACAAGAAAATTAGGTTTCCTAAGTGTGCATTGGATGGCTATTTTAGCCTTTCTTAAAGCATGAACTCAATTTATTTCTCAAATTGCTATTTTAATACTATAAACAAATAATTTAGCAAGTAATTTGAATGGAATGGAACTTTTTTAATGGTTATTGTTTAGATAATACATTGAATTTAATTTAACCAAAACCTTTCATTCTTGAAAAAACCTTACAAATTCTATACTTATTGAAAACAAAACCTTACAGATTTTATACTCATAAAAATGATAAAAAGTTCTATAAGGAAAATGAAGATTGATTTTGATATTCTCATTACTACCAAAGTTGCATTAAACTAGATTTTACATTCATCATTAATAAAAACTTTCAATACTACATTAGCTAAATTATGACAATACAAGGATAATTACACCAAGTATACCTCGTTTCATTCATTTTTTTAAATTTATTTTCACAAAATACACCAAAATAAAAAGCACAACATAATAATAATAATTCCTAGCACAATGAAGTTTCGTTCCTATCTCAATTTCCTACAAGTTTATGAGTTTCCTTTAACTTAGTCTTTAACATTGTAATTTCTTACTTTATCATTGTAACCTCTTCATTACTTGTTGTTGTTGCTTCACTATAACTTTCTTCTCAACACTTATTATTTCTAATCCTCAATGTTAGCCTCCTTATGAGTTGTGCTCTCTTGGTGTACCTCTCTTCATGCTAAATAAACAACTCACATAATGTACCTTTCATCAAACATAATGCAAGCAAAATCGATAATGAAATCTAGAATGAAAAAAATGTCATCCAAATTCATGATTGAAATTGTACCTAGTCTTGAGCACTCCTAAACAACATTTAACCTAGATTTGCTTTTATCCTTGAGGCCTAAACTTGAGTTGAACTACCGAAAAAACAGTAAAGATATTTGGATAATTGACTTTATAGGATAGCAATGCTCCTCGTCCAGTAACATTTAATACTTCTAAATTTGTCATTTTTTCTTTACTTCTTCTTTAGTTCTTTATTTCTTCTTCTTTTTCGATTTTGCTGAGACAAACTAGTATTAAACTTCTATTTATTATTGCTCATTTCTTTCTTCCATATTACCCACTAAAGTTAAGTTTTTAACTTTGGCTTTTCATGTACTTTTAATAGCTTTGTGATTTCAGTATCGACTGTGCTGTTAAAAAAGGCATGATAATAATAAAAGTAAAAATTCGAGGGCTTGATGTTGACCAATACAAGTAAAGGGAGTCAATAGCAGATTTGATCAAAATTTGAGGTCCTATTGATGTATTTTACCTAAACATGTTCATAAATATCATCCGCCGAACTTATGTATGTTCGTAAGGCAAGGGAGGCCATTGTAGGCCGTTACACCAAACTTTTCAAAAATCCTTTTAGTCCCTTATTTTTTTAGTTTTTTGTTTATATATATATATATATATATATATATATATATATA
>CATIWR010322397.1:0-10384 GCA_949677035.1 Omphalea diandra | reverse complement strand
AATCGAAGCCAAACTCCATCACTGATGGAGGAAAACAGCAGGATAGGATCATACAAATCCAGATGATACAAATATAGAGACAGAGAGGGGTGTTGCCAGCCATGAACTGGATCAATTTAGCTTAGGGAACTCTATCCGCTTGAACTCTGTTTCTATACCAACTCTTGTTTGATCAACAAGAAATCATTAGAGTCATATGAATTGCAACACATGAATACGAAATGCTAAATAACAAATAAAGGCATATATTAGCTCCAACTCTTCTATTTGCTAAATTTTTTTATAAAAATCCCATAACCTTTACAAGTTTAACAGATTAAATATTTATTTAATATCTTGACAACTTAGGAAAATTTTCTAGGTAAAATAGATATATTTGATTTTGAATTTGTTAAAAACGTTTAAATTTTAACCAATCAAATAAATTAAATTAAGATAATAAAATTTGAATAAACCAAAATATATGATCACTCAATTTAAATAATTAATAATTTAAATAGAAAATAAATAACAATAAAAGCGATTCATATCAAAAAAAATTTTGCAAGAAAAACCTTTGAGGGATCGCTATATTAGTACATTGATAAGTTCACTATTATATATTGTTTGCTGAGACTTCTATCTTGATAAGTTCACTATTAACCAATCACTATTATATAAAGTCAATTTTTTTTTATCAGAGATTATATCTCAAATTTTTAAATAATTATGTAGTCTCTAGTTAAAATTTTAAATTAATTTATTTTATAATTAAAAATTTTATTTATTGTCAATTATTATTAAAATTTATGCAAATAATGGCTGTCAAATATATTGATCTTCGAAAGGTGATATTGGGTAGCACGGGTTTTATACTTTATCAGCAAAAAGAAATTTAAGAGAAAAAAAAAAAAGTCTCTACAAAATATTATGATCATGGGTGGCAAATGGATGCCTATGGATAGTTTAAAATGGGTAGTGTTAAATTACTCACTTAGGTTAAAATGGATAGGTGTTAAATTACTCATTTATTTGTTTATGATTTATTAATAATTATATAGACACTCATATTTATTTAATTTATATAAATTCTAATTCATCTATTTTATTTATAGATTTCATTTATCCATTTAGTTTTTAATTTATATTACATCATTTTATTTTATAAATTTTATTTAATAGATATTTTATATATTTTTTATTTAATTCTATCCATAATATATAACTAAAATATATATTTAAAAATAAAAAAATATTTTAATTAAAAATATTTTTAACTGTTGAAAAAAAACTAAAGGTATTTTTATTATAATAAAAAATTTATTTAAAATTTATTTATAAATTCTATTAAAGTAAATAGAATTTGACTTGATTATAATCAATTTTGAAAATTTAATAAAATAAATTTTATTTTTATTAAATATATAAAATATAAATTTATAAATAAATTTTGTAAAATTAGAAAGAATAGTTATAAATTTTATGAATTTTATTATATCAAATATATAAAATATAAATTTTAAAAATTATAAGCACTTGAATCAGCATTTGTTTGGCATTTGAGGCCATATATTGGTTGCATTGAACAATCAGGTTTTATTTTATAAAATTTAATTCAATTTTATTTTTTAAAAGAATAGTTAATTTAATTCAGTTTTATATTTAAAAAGTAAAATTGAATAAATTGAATTAGTCAAATTTTATATATATATATATATATATATATATATATATATATATATATATATATATAATGTTTTCACTTTTAAATATATATATTTTATTATATATTAATTTTTTTTACATTACTTGCATGAATAATGATATAGTATTTATTTCTAGTGATTTATATGTTTGTTTTCATTTTGTAAAATCATATAAAAATTGTTAAAGTTATGATAAGAAAAAAATATTAAATAAATGGGTATCCTTATTTAAGTCATATTCACTCATAGATTAAATGGGTAATAACTCATTTTATACCCATTTAAAATATAACTCACTCATTGACTACCCATACTCATTTTTAAAAGATATGTATGGGTAGATAAGTGGATGTGGATATGGATGAACTTTGTCATCCCTAATTTTGATCAATGCAAGCCATAGCAATATAAATAACTCAACAATAGGAGGTGTAAATGAACTAAAATAACTTGCAAACTACTTAAGATTAATTGAGTCGAGCTTAAGTTTGAGCTACTCAAGTAATTAAGTGAGTCAAATTTATGTGTCAAAATATTCGACTCGAGCTGCTCGCGAGTTTAATTGAGTTTATGCATATTTATAATATTATTCATTCGAGTTTAATCAATTTATGTATAATCGAGTTTATTCAAATCAAAATTTCAATTTATATGATTCAAAAAATATATAATAAATGAGTATAATCGAGTCGAGTTAAAATACTTAACTGAGCACAAAATTGAGTTTAAAATTGAAACTCGATCGAGTTCGAGTTTCAAGTTTTAAAGTTAAGTTTGACCTTGAATCGAATATGATTTAACTCAACTCGATTATACTCATACTCAAGAGTCAACATAATGCGATATGAGGAGATCAAATTACATAGCTTTTTCTCACATAATAATTTGATCAATTAATTGATTTTTAATTTAATTAATTTGATCATTTCAATTGGTTTGATTTAATAAAAATAATTTTTTTATTTTCTTAAAATACATAAATAATACTTAAAATATTTAAAATTAAAAAATATATAATATGATAAAGTAATTAAATTATTTTTAAAATTTTAAATTTTGAATGAAATAGTATTTTTAAAATTTTAATTTTTTTTATAAATTTAGATTAAACTGATTTGATCCAATTTTTTAATTTTAAATAAATTTTCTGATTTTTATCAATTGTTAAATGATTGGTTTACAATATTAAACTGAACTAAACCACTAATCGATTTGTAATTTTATTGACTGATTGATTCTATTCGATTATGAAAATATTGATTATTTATACAATTAAGAGCTAAATATAGCTTGTAATAACATTTACATTACAGTAAACAAATTTTATATTTTTATGTAGCCAAATAAAGGAATCCAACCGGCAATGTAATTCTCATACCATTACGTTATTGAATAGGGCGTACCAAGCATAACCTTAGAGTTTTATGTGAAAGAAAAAAATGTTGATAAATAAAGCACCTTGAGAGTTGGGAATTTCAGTGAGATTTTACATTTTACTTATTTTTTTATACAAAATGTTAATTTTAAAGTATCTAAAGCCTTGAAACACTTTAGAAGCCTTTCTTAACTTCTAATTGCATCTTAGGTGGCATTTGATAAAACTTAAAATTAAGCACTGAAAATTTAACAATTGAATTTTAAGTACTGAATAATTTAAATGAAAGTTTGTTGATTTATTAAGAGTGTATAGGTCATATTTATACAAATATTTTAGCAACTATTGGCTAAGCCTATTAAGTGATAATTTTAAATTAAAAATTTATTATTTATTATTTTAAGAGAATTATGAATGAAATGTGTTTTTTCAATAATGGATAAATAAGGTTATCAAACAAATTTTTTTAAAAAATAAGTACTTAAAATTTTAATTTAAAATGTTGAATTGTATTATCAAACAACCCCAGCAGAAGTAATAAATCAATAATTTTAACAGAGGAGCTCAGGTGTTTTCTTCATTTCCTATGGGTCTTCCAATTGTTCATAAAAATTAGAGGTGGAATTTCTGATTTTTAATTTCAAAACTGATTTGAATATGTTTGAAAATAATCTAAGTCCTCATTTGAATTAATGAATTCTGAATGAGAGATTTTTAATAATCCATAGATTTGACCAAAATCTATTGTTTGGCAAACTAAACTCATATAAAAATCCATGAATTTTGAAAAAAATCCTCACCTACCAAAATCCTTCATTTTTGAAGGATTTACTTTTCCATCTCCTAGGTGAGAAAGTCTAAAATCCACCATTTATACTTAATGAGAGATTGTTATATTTTTTTTATTTCAAATTTGTCCCTTATAAATTTATAATATTTCAAAGTTATCCTTAACCCTAAGTAAGATACATACATTCATCCATTATAACACACACACACACACAGATATATATAACTAACTTGTAATTGATCAATGAGAAGGGTAAAATTGAAAAATATTTATGAAATTCATGGATTGCAGTTATTGAACCAAACATGAGTGCAAGGGATATTAGACCATAAATCCATTTATTTTATAGTCTAATCCAAATAATGGAATTCTTACAATTTATGGATTTCACAATTCATGGATTTAAAATCCATGAATTTAACAAAATCCATAGATTGTATAATCGATCAATTCAAATGAGACCTAATATGATTTGTGGTAATCTAAATTGATTCGACATCTATTTGATCAATGCATTGATTCAATTGATTATATTTAAATTATTTAAAATAATTAAAACTTATTAAGAATTAATTTTTTTAGTTTTAAAAAATTAAATTAAAAATGACACGACTTGACCTAACCAAAAATCAATGAATGATTCAAAATTATCATAATTTCTTTTTATATCTTGATTCAATGATCTGGCCTGCAACCTAAAATGACTCTACCTACATTTCAAAATAATTTGATTCAAACTCATATAAAAAAAAATATAATCTGAAAATGATCTCATCCAAAATTAATCGAACCGTTTACCATCTCTAATAAAGACATCGTAGGGGCCTCATGGCGTCGTTCTGTTGCTGTATATTTGGGCTTTACGCCCTTTTCTTATGCACACACTACACACAACATGAATTAAAGAAAGTACTAAAGAAGATGAGAGTTTAGTGAATAGAACAATGATTAATTTCTCATTTAGATACTTCTCATTCTTTCTCGCGTGCTGCATATCTAATTTAGGTATAATTTTTATCATGATGACTGTATTAATATTAATATTTTTTCATTCTCAGTTCTTTAGTGTGGGTCATGACATAAACACAAGAAGAATTTAGAAGGAAAAAAAAAACAATTTTCAAAAACTGAATATAATTAAACAAATCTGAAGCGCTATGGTGTACCAATATGTTGACAAATATAAGTGCATTTTGTTTATACATTGATTTTTGGGTTGAAGATAGTCTATACATTGATACTGAGAACAGGAAAGGTTTCTTTTTCCGTTTCTTTAGCTTGTAAAAAGTAAATGTCAATACATATGAGATCATATGATTAAGGAGAATGTCTAGTGTTTTATTTTTGTTTATAGTTTTGCTTATATGTTCATTTAGTAGGATATAATCAATAATAATAAAATGTAATTAAATATAAATTTAATTGAATTATAAACTAAAATTTTTTTTGATTATATTATATTTGATTGCATCATATCAAACACTACCTCAAACTTGTTTACAGATATTTCAAATCATATACAGACAAGGATTCGGTGTTGGGCATATGAACCAATTTTCTCAGCTAATATGCCAATAACAAAATCAACTTTGATTGAGCCCAAATAGTCCATTTAAATTCAAAATATAACAAATGTAAAATCAACGAAGGAAAGATCATATATATATATATATATATATATATATATATACTAATTATGAATTCATGCGTCACACAATAATAAGTTTATAATAATAAATTTTATATTTATTTTATTAAATAATTAATTAAAAATTAATATATAAATAATAATTAAAATTTATTATTATTTTGCAATATATTATTATTTTATAAAAAATTATTATCAAATAAGTAAAATAATATAATTAATATTATAATTAAATTAGTATAATAAATTTTAATATTAATATAATTTTTTGATACAAAAAGAAGAAAATTTATAGTTTTACTTTTTTCTTTTGTTAGCTTTTTTATCTTTCTAATTTTTTAAATTTTGTATTATATAGAAAATTAAATAATGTTTATTATAAATGTGAAACTTTTTTTATATTGCTAAAATTTTTAAATTATTTTATATGTATATTATTAAACTTTTTACATTTTCGATTGATTAATTAAGAAAAATAAATGCTTAACTATTAGTTTACTTGCCACATTATAAAATGAAAATATATATATTGCAATTTGTAAAAAATATTATATTGCTAATATAATTACTTGACAAATGGAAAATATTTATTTAAAATTAAATTAAGATCATAATTAATTATATATGGTAGGTGCCAACTTGCACTTTGCATGGTTTTAACTTAATGCATATATTTTTAAATACATTTAAAATATTAATAAAACAAAATATTTATATAAAATATATAATCAAATAAATAATTTTTATTTTAAAATACATAATATATAATATTTTTTAGCTTTGTATTTTTAATTGTATATTTTATAATTTTAATAATTTTTTATTTCTATTTATAGTTATTTTTAATTAGAAAAAATTATATGAAAATTCTAATTGCTTATATGATGTTAAATTTTTATCTCAAATAAATAGTTAGCTGATAAATGACAATCACTCACTTAAAATTAAATATGAAACCAAAATTAATTATATATATTGATACTAATTGATGATTATCATTTTGTAATATATTATTATCTTATAAAAAATTTATTATCAAGTAAATAACATAATAAAATACATAGTTAAATTAGTATGATCAATTTTAATAATAATATACACAATATAAAAATAAGAAAATCTTTAGTTTTTCTTTTTCCTTTTCTTGGTTTTTTTTATCTCTTTCATTTTTTATTTTTCTTATTATATGACAAACAAGATATCGATTATTATGACTGTGAAGAATTTTCTAAATCATTTTATATAAAGAACTTCTTATATTATTAAATCTTTTATATTCTCTGTTAGTTTATTGAGAAAATAAAATGTTTGATTATTATATTACTTGTCTAATGACAAAAGAAAATATATTATATTTTCACTTGTCAAAAAATTATATTATTAATATAACTATTTGATAAATAACAAACATTCATTTAAAACTAAATTTGAAGTCAATTAACATTGATTATTCAAAAGGAGAATATTTTGATGTTTTATCTAAAAAATAAATAAAAAGCTGACAAATGGATCATATTACATGATAGATTTTTTAAATAATTTTTTAAAAATAGAATTAAAGGTGGCAAAATTCAATAATATTATTTTTAAAATTTTATTATTAAAAATAGAATTAAAAATAATATTTTAAAAATAAAATTTTTAAAATTGACCGTTACATTATCATAAAATTCATTAAAATTTTAATAATTTTCTTTTCAAATTAAATGTGGCAAAGAGATTTAAAAACTATATGTTATTTTAATTAAAAAAACCCTAACTGTTTTTTCTCTTTCGTTTCTTTTAAAACTTTTTTTTTCTCATCATTTGAGGCTACTGTCGGATAAATCACTAACGATAGCCCATAATTTCATTATTGTTTGTTATTATATTATTTATTTTCATCTCAATAATATAATTTGTATTTATTTTTACATATTTTTTAGTTTTTTAATTTCTTTTATAACTCTAATATGAGTTTTTAGTTTTTCGTTTATAAAAAGTTGAGTACTCTTGTATGGAGGTTATTATGATCCCTTTATATAATTAATTTATAATATTATTAAAGAGATTGATAAATTTTTTACATTAATTCAATTGGACTCGTTTGAAGACAAAAATTTCGAGTTGTGGCTTTATATAGCTACCAAGTGAAGCGTGATTCCCATTGTTATGCAAGATTTAATACTCTGTCAATATAATTATGTTTCTACAAAAAAAAAGATCTTTACTTTTCGGATCAGATTTAACATATTTAGTGCTAATATAATGTGTTGTGAATTGTAAAATTTAATTTTTTTACATATATTGATATTCTTGTATTTAATATTTCATGAATGAGAATTATTCTTTTTCATCTCAAAAAAAAAAAAAAAAACAAAGAGATTAGATTAGGCAATTTTATATCATTTAAAATCTCTTATTTTTTAAGACAAGTTTAGGTCAATTTAATTACATATGGTAGTCATGTCAAAAAATAAAAATGATTTTTTATATTGATTTTAAATTTCAAATTAAACCATTCATAATGTTAACTTTTTAATAGACATGTATTTTAATTTAAGTATTTAAACTAGAATAAATTTATATTATTTCAAATCAAACCTTTAATTGAGGATCATATCTTTATTATGATCGAATTGGTTAGAATTTAAAAAAAAATATCACATCAATTTTAAACTCACAATCTTGCAAATATTTCAAATTAATTAATATATCCATTTGCTCAATCTCGAGATCTAGACTAATAGCTAGTCCTAAGATTATTTTGATTAATGACATCTTTACCACTGGTGAGAAGATTTTATCAAAATCCTTTTTGCAGTCTAAAGCCCTTAATCACTAATTGGTCGTTTTATTTCACCAAATTGTCATATACATCACCATTCAGTCTGAACACCCATTTATTTTTCAAGGTTTTTCTGCCTTTGAGAAGCTTCATTAGCTCACCGGTGTTGTTCTTTCTCAGCGAGTTCATCTCTTCGTTCATGGCTTCCATTCATCTTTGTCTTTATAAGCCAAGACTTGTGACAGTTTTCTGGCTCCCCTAGTTTTACTTAGGGGTAAGCATGGTGGATCCAATTCGGAGATTTGAAAATCTCCGAAATTAGACCGAAATTTCAAGAATTTTAGTAATGAAGAATTGGTACCATTCTAAATTTTTGGTCTTGTGTGGTTCCTTATAAATTCAAGATAGTTCAATTCGATTTTTTAGTTTTTTCAGGAAGATTTAGTTCAGTTCAATATCAGTTTGGATATTCAGTTATTTCAATTTATTAAAAATTAAACTTTACATTTTTTATCTTTATGAAACAAAATAAAATAATTTTTTTTCACTTTTAATCATTCAAGAACTAAAATAAATAAGTGATAATTTAATGAATTATAACTAATAACTTACACATTAAATGTTAAATTAATTTTTTTAATATTTACTACTAATTTGTAATTAATAATTAATAAATAGTTTAATTATTACTAATATATATTAATTAAGTGAATTAGTTAGTGAAACTATATATATATATATATATATATATATATATATATATATATATGGTTACTATAATTTTTACCCATTTATGGTTTATGCACTTTCAAATTTTACTTTTAGATTTTTAATCTAAAATTTGAAAGTGCATAAACCATGAATAAATTTGAAAGTGCATAAACTATGAATGAGTAAAAAGTGCAATATATATATATATATCAATTTGGTTTTTTGTTACGAGACAGTTATAATACGGTTCAAACTGTCGCGTTTAAAAAAATTGATACGCCTCAGTTCAAATATTTTATTATTTACATCAGAAATTTTCAATTTTGATTCGATCGAATTTGGTTATTCGGTCTAATTTGAAAATTTCTGAGTCTCGTGCTCACCCCTAATTTTAGTAAGAAGAACATATTAGGATGATGGGTATCATATAAATGGAATTTACTCTTTAGTTGATCTCCTAAGAGCCTGTTCATCATTCTCTGGTTGAATTTGCTCCCCTTAATCGTCATCCTCTTTGTTGGTACATCATGTTTAGCATCATCATCAAGTGATATTTCTATGGCATCAAGTTTATTTTGTCCTTCCTCTTCTCTTTCCGTTTGAAAAGGAATTTGCTCTTATAGACATGAGATTAAACCATAAATCTGGGATATGTCTTATGTCTTTTAATGTCAACTGGCAACTGACATTCGTCTACACGCAAACATCTCTAATTCTAACAATTAGAGAACATGCCAAATTTCCCATCTTCACAATAACAAAGTTCGTAGCTTTATATGTGGTAAACATCACCTTGTCGTAATATGTATCGATCAAGCCGAGTCAATCACCTATTCATCCATGTTATTAGTAGCATGTAGGCATTCATGCGCTGTAATTATAACCTCTTTCTGTGTGATGGTTGCATTAGTGTTTTCTTCTTGTTTCTTGTTTTTTCCTCTATCTTCTTGGTTTTCTCTTTTTTCCTCTATCTTCTTGTTTCTTTTTTTTTTTTTCCCTCTATCTTCTTGGTTTTCTACTTTATTCTTGCTTTGCTTTCTATAACAAGGGCCTACGAATCTCCATCTGGGACAATTTTCATAATGGTGTAAAAAAAAAATTTAGTGAATTAATGTGAATGAAAAAATATTTATAAAAGTAGATTGAATGAAAAAATATTTAAGGTTTGGGGTGTTCAAACAGTGTCGTCTGCCAGTTTAACTGGCGGATGAAGCCATAATTGCATGCAAAATGCAATTGTTGGCCGGGTGGCCAACTTTTGTTCCACCCGGCCAACAAATTAAAATTATTATTATATTATTATTATTATATATTATATAATATTATTATATATTTTAAAATATAATATAATAATAAAATATTATAAAATAAAGTATTAAAATGTTTTAATGTAAAGTATAAAATAAAA
>CATIWR010322378.1:0-13031 GCA_949677035.1 Omphalea diandra | reverse complement strand
CGATATTTTTTCTTAAAATCACCACCTATCTATACACTCCAAAACTAAAAATTATATATATATATATATATATATATATATATATATATATATATATATATATATATATATATATATATATATATATTGTAATTGTTATCCTTTTGCATGTAGAGTGAATTGTCTCTCCCCTTTTGTCAGGATTCAAAAGAGAGGAAATTAAGAGGGAAAAGAGAGAGAAAAGTTAGAGTTACAAATACAATTACAATCATAATTACAACAAACAATCATAAGTACAATCAATTTAGAATGAGAGTATAATTAACTTAACACAAAGAGTACTTATATTAATAGTAAAACATAAAATAATTACATGAACATATTTAAACATTCAAAGATATTTGATCACACAACATTGTTAGGCCATAAACATTGAAAATAGAAAACAAGAAAATATAAGAAAGTGAAGAAGAAAAATAGAAGGAAATGACATATAATTTTAAAAGTTTGTGAAGAATCACTATCTTCAATACTAGGTCATCATCCCCTTGAACTTGAGCATTCTTCTCTTCTTCTTAGGATTCCTCTTCACTTTGGGTGTCCTCCATATCCTTAAAATGTCGAAGGTAGCAAGGAATGGTTCTAACCTTCACTTGGAGATCCACAAGGTCACTATGAAGATGATAGAGGAGTTGAAAGTGCCTTTTGATCATTCTCATGACCTTGTGTTGCTTTTTGTTGATGGAGGAGAGGGAAATAAAGACAATTTTAGATTTAGGATTTACCATTGATCAAGAAAGGACTCGTGATGGTGGAATTTCTTCTTGGACACCTTTTTTAATCACTAGCCTCTTCATCTTAGAGGCTTAAGAAGTATCCATAGGAACCCAAGATATACTCATATGAGTTGGGATTGATGGTTGTAGCATTAATAAGATAGTTCAAATTAAAAAAATTTTGGCTAGGGAGATACTTTTTGTTATGGAATGCTTCCTTCTCATCATCTAAGGCCCCCTATAAACCATTAAATAACAGTGATATAAGACAAAAAAAAAAAAAAAAGAAATTGGCTTTTAGGCTTAGTACTCTTGTGAATCAATTAGTCTGTAAAGTATCTCTTAGATTGGATTGGTTGGTTTTTTAGCAAACAAAATATAAAGGTTAGGTCTCTTTGAGACACCTTTTCATTTCCATCACCCCTAACATTGATGGAAAAGGTGATGATCCTATGAAGAAGCCAATTGATTAGGGTTTTGATGTTTCTGGCTAAAAAGATATTTGAATCATGTTTGGTCTCTATAGAAATTTCAGACCAAAATTTAGAGTATATGAAGTCTAAAAAAGAAATATTGAAAATTGAACATTGTTCCCAGTTTGAAGGTTAAAGAAAACACAAATTTGCTCAAAGCTAATGAAGTATTGATCTTCGAAACCCCAAAAGAGAATACCATATATACCCACTTTTCATTCCATTCTACGGGTAAGAATCACTGTATACATGAACTCATAGATAATCTAGTCATATCCTGGTTCATCTTTAAATACAAATTCATTCCATCCTATATTGGATAAGAATGCCTTCACTTCTTTCTTTATTCTAAGAGATGTGAGAAGAAAGGTTGAGGGGATTTTGTTAGCTTGGTTAATTTTCTTGGCATTAGCTTTGTATCTCTTAATTTCTTATTTAATGATTCCCTTCATTTGGTGGAAAGGAGAAGGGCCTTGAGGTTAGGCAATTCCTTTCCCTTTCTTTGATCTTGTAAGCCTTTTAAGTGCCATGGAGAGACCAAAGTAAAAGAGAAAGAGTTTTGGTATGGGAAACTTTTAAGAGAGGGTAAAAGATTGATGAAAGGAAGAGTAAAGAGTAAATGCAGGGGTGTTAGAGGGGTTTAAATAGGCATAAAAGGGTAGGAAATTGTTAGAAAATGACTATAAGTGCATTAAATGAGAAGATACATCAATGGGCAATCAAATGGTTATTACCTAATAGTTACAGCTAAGTTGCGACCGTTACTTGCATGACAAAACCAAGTATTACAAATTAGCTAAGTAATAAACAAAAAATTCTTGGAAAGGATCGAGGTATAACGGTCATGACTTTTGAAATTTAGAAATTTGTGAGGGCAATCTTCAGGTCCCAAGCGTAAATTGATTGAGGCAGAAACTTTGAAAATGGCGTGTAAGTAGTGACTATGAATCTCATTCTCAATCAAGAATTAGATGATAGCCTAAAAAACTTATTTTAAATGAAATTTTAAGCAAACGGTCCATTACTAATGTGATCAATTTTATGTTCAAATGATCAATTCCTACATTTTAGCATAGTGAGGCTCAAATGCTTAATGAGTTGACTGATCTAACCCATAACAAATATAAGATATCAAAGGTTCAACATATCAAACAAGTTACTAATCAATAACATATGTATATAATAAGATATATTTTAACCTTAAAGAGCTCCCATCAACCATCCCAAGTACACTTTTGATGAAGTTCATTCTTTCTTTATTAAGGGGTTTAGTGAAAATATCCATATCTTGGTGATTAATGTCGGTGAACTCAAACACACATTACCATTTTGTACATGATCTCTAAGAAAATGATGGCTAATGTTAATATGCTTGCTTCTTCAATATTGGATGGGATTTTAAGAAAGATTTATTGCACTTATGTTGTCACATATGATGGGAATGTGATCAACATCCTTGCCATAATCCTTGAGTTGTTGTTTCATCTAAAGAACTTAAGTGTAATAATAACTTGTCACCATATATTATGTTTTGGTAGTGGATAAGGCAACTGAAACTTACTTCTAACTCAATCAAGAAAACAACCACTCTCCAATAAATTGGAAATTTTTAAAAGTGCTCTTCCTATCTATTAAACTATCAACTCAATTCGCATCCAAATATCCAAGAAGACTAAAAGATGAATTTTTTGGATACCATAGTCCTAAACGCAATGTATCATGCAAATACTTTAAAATCCTCTTAACTATATGTAAATGTGATTCCTTGGCACAAGATTGAAACCTAGCACACAAGCAAACACTAAACATAATATTAGGTCTAAAAGCGGTAGGATAGAAGAATGAACTAATCATACCTCTATACTTTTTTTCATCAATGGGCTTACCCAATTCATCTTTTTCTAGCTTTATTAATGCACTCATTAAGGCCTTAGCTACCTTGCATCTATCCATGCCAAACCTTTTGAGTGGTTATTTTGTGTACTTGGCTTAGTTGATAAAGATGCCCTCTTTAGTTTGTGTGATTTGAAGACCAAAAAAGATCTTGAGTTCACCCATTATGCTCATCTCAAATTCCCTAGTCATACACTTGGAAAACTCTTGACAAAGAGACACATTAGTAACACTAAATATAATATCATCAACATAAATTTGCATAATGAGTGTATCCTTATTATACTTTTCACAAATAATGTAGTCTCAACCTTGCTTTTCTCAAAATCATTTTGTTAAAAAAATGAACTACGCTACTCATACCAAGCTCTATGAGCTTGTTTCAAACCATATAAGGCCTTAGTTAATTTAAAAACATGATTTTAGGAATCATAAGACTTAAAACCTAAAGGTTGTTCAACATAGAGTTCCTACTTAATGAAACCATTAAAGAGTACTTTTCACATCCATTTGAAAAAGTTTAAAGTTCACATGAGTTACAAAGCTAAAAGAATTCTAATGGCCTCTAATCTTGATGCGAGGGCAAATGTGTTCATCATAATCAGTGCATTCTCCTTGGTTATAACCTTTAGCAACCAATCAAGCATTATTTCTTGTGATGAAACCTTATTTATCTAACTTATTCCTAAATGACTATTTACAACCTATAACTAGTTATTCTTTAGGCCTATGAACAAGTTCTCAAACTTTGTTTCTCTCAAATTTGTTAAGCTCCTCTTACATAAAAATCACCTAACTTTCATCATTAAGAGCTTTATCAATTGACTTTGGCTCAATTTGAGAAATGAAAACAATATTATTATCTAAAGTATGTAATTGAACTCTAGTACTTGCTCCCCTTGATGTCTCACCAGTGATAAGAAATTTTGGGTGATCCTTGGAGTATCTCTAATCCTTACGAAGTTCTTGAGCTTGATTCTCTACTTATTGGGATTAAGCTTGCTCATTCTCTTATGGTGGCTCATCATTCCTAAGATCAATGACAATTTCCTTGGGTGTTGAGTTTAGCTCCAACTTCTCAAAATCACCTAAAACCTTTCCTAAGGTCAAGTTTGCTAGACTCATCAAATATAACATTCATAAACTCTTTAACTACCATGGAATTTTTATTGAAGATAACCTTTGCTAGTGGTGGAATAACTAAGAAAAATACCCTCATCGATTTTTAAGGTAAATTTTCCAAGGTTGTCCTTGGTATTAAAAATGCAACATTTGCAACCAAATACTTTAAGATATGAAATTTTAGGTTTTCTTCCATTCCATAACTCATAAGAGGTTTTGTTTTGAATGGATCTATTTAGAACACGGTTTGCAATATAATATGACATATTTAAGGCATTGACCCAACAGTAATTTGGCAAAGAATACTCATTAAGTATAATTATAGTCATCTATACCAAAGTTCTATTTTTCCTCTCTCTAACATCATTTTGTTGAGGTGTTCTATGAGTAGAAAAATTATGAGAAATTTCATTCTCTAAACAATAGTTTTCAAACTATTCAATTTGAAATTCTTTTCCATGGTTACTTTTAATAAAAGAAATGAAGTAGTCTTTTTCATTTTGAACTTTTTTAGAAAAACTTTTGAATGAATGAAAAGTATCACTCTTAAGAGTAAGGAAGGAAACCCAAGTGAACTTAGAGTAGTCATAAATTAAGACAAATGCATAATGTTTTACACCTAAGCTACCATTCCTAAAAGGTCTAATTAAGTCCATATGAATGAGTTAAAGAGGCCTAGAAGAACTTACAACATTCTTGGCTTTATTGGATGTTTAGTGATGTTTCCTCATTTGAAAAGGTGCTTATGTCTTATCCTTTGTGAACTTGAGCTTTAGAAGTCCTTTTACTAGCTCTTCCTTTGATAAGTTCTATATAAGCTTCATGTTGGCATGCCCAAGTCTTTTATGCCAAAGCCAAGACTCATTGCTAATGGAAATAAGACACTTAAATGATTGGTTACTCAAATTGTCTAAATCAATTAGGTAGGTATTATTTCTCCTTTCACATTTAATGACTACCTTATAATCCACCAAGATGGTAACCTTAGTTTCTCTAAGGTCAAAGATGACTTTATTTCCTTTGTCACATAATTAACTTACACTCAATAAATTATATTTCAGTCCTTCAACTAAAAGAATATTTTCAATGAGAATTACCTTACCCTTAGCATTCTTTTCAAATGTGGCATTGCCACCATCCTTTTCTTTTAATGGTTATAAATTGCTTCTTATTTTTGATAATATGCTTTAAACATCCACTATCCACATGCTAATCATTATCTTTCTTAGAGTCTTTCGAGCATTCCTATAAAACAAAAACATTTCATCTTTGTTTAGACACCCAAGCATTCTTGGAAGGGTCCTCTAATTTGAGGTGTGCCTTCCTAATGTAACAAAAGACATTAATATGTCCATATCTCATGCAATAGTGGCATTGGAATTTAGAATTGTAAGTCTTTCTCCTATGCATTACATTATTGTGAGTAGGAGGTCTTCTCACACTTTAGTTATGTAAATGCATGTAAGTGCAAGAGTGATAAGCAGTAGAAGAGAAGTTTTTATGTGTGTGTGTGTGTGTTTGTTTGGGCATGCCTTTTTTAGTACATTTATGCATGGTTAGATCTTTAAGGCTTAGCTTTTGAGCCTTGGAGAACCTTCCCTTTACCCTTAGGCTTAAAAGGTTTAGTGCTTGGAGCACTTTTCTTCCCAACATCCTCAATATTTGAAGTTTGAGGTGTATAAGCTCTAATGAATGTAAGAGGAGAAGATGTAGATGAGGAGGCTCCATTAAAGCCTAAACCATGTCTTGCTAGGTGAGGTTTTGAGATACAACAAGTGTATCTAAAGTTTCTTTCCGTTTATGAATTTCTAAGCTCAATTACTTCACATTTGTCAATTTCTTTTCTCAAATACTCAAGAGAGGATGAAGTTTTGAACAGATTTTCTAAGAATTTCTTGAATTCTTCATTAGAACTTCTCGAGTCATTTAAAAGTTCATTTAAACCTTTAAATCCATCCTTATGTTTTGAACACTTTTTCTTACAATTTTTCATTTAAGACTTGTATTTATCACATCTCAAGGTTAGAGCTTCAAGAAGCTCATCGTCTTCATCCTCAAACACATCATATTTATTAGAAAAATGAGAAGTACTTACCCAATGTGAGTTATCCTCTTGAGTGATGAACTAGAAATTTGCATCCTCTTTTTCTTCGTCTTCCTCATTTGCATCATCATCCCATGTAATTTTAAAGCTCTTCTTTTTCTCCTTATCCCACTTTTTTTTTTTTAATCTTGAGACATTTAAATATTATATAGCCTTACTTTCCTCATTCATAACAAGTCACTTCAATCTTTTTCTCTTTGAAGTAGGATAATGATGATGTTTTCTTAAGGTTCCTTATTTTTTTCTTCTCTTCATGAGCTTTTTGAATCTCCTTGAAAGCATTGCAAGTTCTTTTTCCTCTTTTACACTCTTATCACTATCACTAGTGCTTTCTACTACTTCTTTGTCCTTCTAGATTTGAGAGCAAAAGTCTTCTTCTCTACTTTGGCATTCTTATGTCTTTATCCTCTCAACTTCTTCATTTTCTCATCCTTTTTTATTGCTAGTTCACGAGTAAATAGCTTGCCAATAAGGACATCCATTTGTAACTTTCTAATCTCTAGATTAGATTCTTGCATACGATAAACTTTAGCACCAAACTTTCAAGAGGAAGAGATTTAAATGTTTTAGTGTTTTCCTTATTACTTGTAAGAATTATTCCAAACTTCTTCATATTTGTGACAATTGAGAGGAGTCTATTTATCATGTCAGTGATGTTTTCATTTTCCTTTATCATGAAGAGCTTTTACTTTGTTATCACATACATCTCCAATCTACTAGATTTCACAAGACTTGTGCCCTCATAGTAGTTTTTTAAGGCCTTCTAAATCCCGTGTATGGTTAGGCAATGTTGAACTCTAGTAATCTCTTCTCTTGACATTAAGTTTAGTAGAATAGTCATTGCCTCTTATTCTTGTCATTTGATTTTCTATGAGCTTTCAACCATTCTTCCATTGGAATCAACTCTTTACTACCATCCACCATCTAAGTTAGTGGCTTCCACTCCACTATTACATCCCAAAAGTCCACCACATCACTATCTAGATATATCTTTATCCTATACTTCTAACGAGTATAGTTGGATCCATCAAAGGAGTATGGATTCCTTATTATGTCATGATATTTCGTCGTACAATTAAGGCTTGAATTAAGGTCTTGCTCTGATACCACTTGTTATCCCTTATGCACTAAGAATGAGGGGTTGAATTGGTGACGATTTTAAATTTTAGAGGGAAGGTTAATGATGCAAGCTTAAAAGAAAGAGTATAATAATAGAAGGCATAAGAGTTTATAATGGTTCGGGGTTAACAAACCATACATCCACTCCCCAATTCTTCCAATTGGGTATTCCACTAAAACTAAATGGTGTTTTAAAAGCTCAAGCCTAACTTAAAAATTTGTTTAAAAAAGGCTCATGCACAACCTTATATAAGTGTTTTTCCCAAAGGCTTACACTTAAACCTATACAAGAGTTTTTGTGGTGTCCTATTTACTAATCATTCCTAAAGTAGGTGTATTAACTCATTCATATGACTTGGAATACTAAAGTGATACAAGATCATTAAAATTCTCTCATGCTATCCATTTTCATTGAAAAAAAAACATTTTTTCAATTATTTTTCACATTATGTATCTTGTTTCAAAGCATAGTAACTATTTATAACAAAGTATACATTGCTAAACAAACTCAAATACTAATAGACTACATACTGCTCAACTTCTATCAAACTGACAACAACTTTGAAATGCAAATTGGATGCAATCTTTAGTCTACTCTTCTAGAGAGAATATTTAATGCAAAGGAATGAGCTTGCATACTTAGTAAGTAAACACCAAATGATACTTCAATATGAAACAACATAATAAACATATAAATATAAATAACTCATCATCATATCTATGGATGAAATAAAGAGTTTTTACTTTTTAATGCCATACAGGCTATCAAATGTCAGTGCCACATAGGTTGTTATATATTATTGCTATATAGGCTATGAATATCCTTGCCATACAAGTTATCATTTTGGTTGCCACATCGACTATAAATATTGTTGCCATATAGGCCATAGATATCATTGCCACAAAAGTTATCAAATGTTATTGCCACATTGACTATTATATATTATTGTCACACATGCTATAGGTATCATTGCCACAGAGGCTATCAAATGTTGTTGCCACACAAGCTATCATATTTGGTTGCAACACATGCTATAAATATTGTTCATTGCTCAACAACATCAAATGTTAGTCTTACAACAAATCAACTATAAATCTAATAAAATTCTAGCAATATAATGACTAATAACAACACTAATAACTTTAGTAGCTCATATCACAATATACTCCCATTTCCCAGTCATAATTTATTAACATCTCATGAAAATAAATAATTCAAAAGTATAACAATCCTTTCATCAATATATTCCTTAATAATAAATAATTCAAGAGTATAACAATCCTTTCATCAATGTATTCATTAATATCATCTTATTAAACATCATTTCATTCCATTGAGTATATGTTTATGGCATTTAACCAATCACATGTTTAGTACCATTACCTATTTACTTACCTCCTCCTTTAAGTTATTAAGCCATGAATGGTCCCAGCTTATTCATAATATTATCTTTATTGCCTCGAAGACTTATTTCAGTACTCCAAATCAATCCATGATGATAAAGTAAGATTTCATCTTGTTATGCAAATATGCTCTAGTAAAATATCATGAACTTGATAGGTTGTTTCCATGATTAATTTTGCCTCAAAAATCCAAATGAGTTGATTTTTTTTAATTAAACTAGACATATACTAGTACACCATATCTAAAGATCAGTCCAAAATATGCACTACATATTTTATGGTCAATTTTATAAATTTGCCTTATTTCAATGTCATCTCAATCTGAGTAAGTCTTACATTCTTAGGTATATCTCAAATTATACAAATCCAACTGCAAATTTATTTACCATATGTTACAAAACACATAAAGGAACATTTTTCATGTTTTACACATTGTCTAATTCACTCAATAAAGTCACCAAAGCAAATGACTAATATCAGCGTGAGCAGGTTTCAACACATTAAGAATCAGTCACAATAAAGGAGAAATATCTCATCAACCATGATATATTTGGCAAAAATATTTACCTGCATGTAGAATGGACATAAATATACAAATCTCAAGTTTGGCACATCACCAAATTCCCATTATATTTCATCAGGTTTAGGGTCAGTCACAATTAAAGAGGTATATCTATTTCCACACAACAAAATAAGCAAAACTGATTTACAAACATGTAAAGAGGATATAACCATACAAATTCAATATTTTGAAATTTGTCTAAATCAACACAAAAGGTCATCAAAATATATGAAAACAACTGTCCTTAGGAGATTTCAGTGGGTTGTGAACCAACCCTAATGAAGGAGGCATTGTTCTTCACACACACCAAATTAAGAAAAAATATTTTACATGTTTTTAGATGGGGCATAGAGCTACAACATTCATGGTCTACACTTTCTCTAATTTCTCTTATAGGGTTATGAAATGGTGGGTACAAAAATATGCTCTAATAATAAAACCAACACAATCTACTTTGTTTCTCTTGAATTTCTAATGCCATACATGATCTTTACCTCAAATACTCCATATTAGAGGGATTAGTCAATGAGACTTAACCTTTAACATGAAAGAGATAGTTAGGAAGGAGGTGATAAAATTGTCAGGTACATGAATCATCTACACCATTTTGGATAGCTCATGGGTTAGTCTAGTTCGAGTAGTTCCTAAGAAATGAGGGATGATGGTTGTCATCAATGAAAACAATCAACTTATTCCTACTAGAATCATGATAGGGTGGAGAGGGTACCTTGATTATAAGAATTTAAACACAGTTACCCATAAGTATCATCTCCTTTTACCTTTTATTGGCCAAATGTTGGAAAGACTTGCAGGGCATAAGTATTTTTGTTTCATAAATGGATACTTGGCCAACTATGTAATAACCATTTTCATTTACAAATCATGGCTTTCATGTCCAAAAATACACATGCATAAAGGTTAATTCATCATACATATACATTCCAACTTATATTTAATGTACATATATGTTAACTAATGTTCAAGTCTAGTGACCATAAAATGGTTCCTATCTAGATATATGCATATGACACAAAGAGAGAGAGAGAGTTGGAAATTTAATTGATGACCTGTGGTCCATATGTCTCTACGCAAAACTCTATGTACCAAAGTATCCAAACCCTATGCTTCAGTATCTGACAAACATAATTGTGATTTGGTGAGTCGCGACTTAATGAATAAAAATAATAATCAGATTCTTATGGCACAACCAATATAAGAATATCATCAGGATGCATTACAAGTATAACAATTGACTATGCAAGTATAAGTGTAATAGATTGGTTTTTCTCTTGACCTTGCATGGCAAACACTACTTCCTGGAATTCATATGATTTAAGAGAAATTTGATTTTTTTGTTGGCCAACATATAACAAGTGAATCATTTGATCAATAACATATGCCAATAGGACATATTGGTCCCTTTTCCATGTGATTTGCAAGTTTTTAACAAGCCAGTCACAACATCCTTTTATTTTCATATGAAAGTGTTCATTCACAATGGTATACCAAGTAATCACTAAGAGTGTATAATTCTCACTTGACGTATATTCACATGTAAAGTGTAACAATTCAATCTCATATACATGTAATAGAACATAATCATACTATAAAATTATCACACATACACATTAGAATCTAATTATGGTTTTTACTCACCTTTTGATGTGACCAACCTTTATTTTGGTTCTCTCTCTAGGGCTTCCTCAAAGTATTAAGATCCTAAAATTTAATACATACATGGTTATAAGTATGTCAAAATGATTATGAATGCTTGGTATGCAACTATGGCATGATCCATGCAAGTGGGCCTAATGTTTATGCATATTTTCCTTATATGGCAGCTAAACCAGGCTACATTCTCATAAGAATAAATCTATATATAATTATCCAAATAACTTGATTCTTCTTTTAAAATAAACTAGACACATAATGATACAACATAGTCAAATATCAGGTTAATATAAGACATATAGAAAATGTGGTGAGTTTTTGAATTTTTCCTTGTTTCAATGTCATCTCAGTCTGAGTAGGTCTTGCATTCTTAAGTATATCTCAAATTGTACAAATCCAATTGCAAAAATGATCTGCCACAAGTTAGAAAAAACATAAAGAAACATTTTTCATTTTTACTCATTATCTAACTCAGTTTATAACATCACCAAAATAAATGACCAATGTAAGGGTGAGCAAGTTTTCAACATGTTGACAATCAGTCATAATGAATGCAAAATATCTCATCAACCATGTTAAATTTGACAAAAATATTTCATAGGCATATATATATATAACATAAATATACAACTTTAAAGTTTGTCACATCATCAAATTCTGAATCTATGGCCATCAAATTTTTGGAAAACATAATTATAAGACTGATGAGGTTTCATCGATTTCAGGGTCAGTCACAACCAATAGCCATATTTATTTCCACACAACAATCAAGAAAATTGATTTAAAGGTATTTGTAAGGGATATAACCCTACTAATTTCATGTTTTTCACTTTGTTTAAATCCAAACATAAGGTCATCAAAATATAATAAAACAAAAAGACTAAGGTGATTTCAGTTGGTTATGAACCATATCTAATGAAGGAGCCATATCTCCTCACACACACTAAATTAAGCAAAAATGTTTTACATGCATTTAGATGGGGCATAAAGCTACAACTTTTCTATTTTACACTTTCCCTAATTCCTATTCTAGGGTTATGAAATCATGGGTAAAAAATTTAGCTCTAACAATAAAACCAAAACAATCAGCTCTTGTTTCTCCTAAATTTCAAATCTCATACATGATCTCTACTTCAAATACTCCATAATTTTAACTAACCATACATGATTAACATGTCACAAGGGATTAATTTCATGTTAGAAGAAGATAAATTAACTTACCTATTTTCTCAAAACCAAAAAAGCTTAGGATTCCTTCCTAGGCAGCTCACTTTTCTCCCTCTCCTTCTTCTTCTTCTTCTTCTTCTTCTTCTTCTTCTTCTTCTTCTTCTTCTTCTTTTCTTTCTTTCTTTCTTAAATCTCTCTTTCTTTTGATGTCCCTCATGTTTAACCTCTCTATTCTGATCATAAAGGTTGAAAAATTCCACTTGTAAACCTATTATAACAAGATAAAATTATAGTGTCTCATTTCCATTCATTGGAAGTTCACTTTTTCCCTTTAGTCCCTCTTCTTCACTCCTTCATCACCTCCATCCATCTCTTAATCCCCATATGATCCTTATACTTTTAAATAAGCCTTAAAACACCATTATTTATGATACTATAACATGCACACAACATAAGATAATTTTCCATGCAACTATACAAGCATTACATATATGTTTAAGTGTCCCAAATACAATGGTGCAAGTGTTATCATTGTGCTTATCCAATTCACATATCTAAATGATCATTTATCCATTGCATATGTTCATGTGGGATTGCAAATCATTTATGTAATCAATTTGTTTATGTAAAAATGCTAATGAATGTGGATAGAGATGTTACATACTATCAAATTCGAATAACTTTAGAGGATCAAGAAAAGACCACATTCACAAGTTCATATGGTACCATTGCTTATCAACGCATGCCTTTTAGGCTTTGTA
>CATIWR010322371.1:0-12731 GCA_949677035.1 Omphalea diandra | reverse complement strand
AAAAAATACACAAAAATTTTATTTTTAAAAACCCCCCCCCCCCCCCCCCCAAAAAAAAAAAAAAAAAAATATATATATATATATATATATATATATATATATATATATATTAATTATGTTTTATAGTAATATTAGTGAAAGTAATCTCCCTTCTAGTTAAAGAACCTGATATCGGGATCATACACCTTATTTGATTCTTTGAACTAGCATTATAACTTACGGGGATTTAATTGAATTTGGATTGATGATACTTATGCCTTCAGGATTTTTTGTAGAGATTTTGATTATTAGTAATTACCTTATTTGATTCTTTGAACTAGCATTATAACTTATGGGGATTTAATCGAATTTGGATTGATGATACTTATGCCTTTAGTAGTTTTTGCAGAATTTTGATTATTAATAATTACCTTAGTCCATGACCATGCTTCACATATTTGTTTGATCCTATATCCTAATGAGTTGGGCATTTTGTTTTTAACTTGCTAATTTCTTTCATGAAGGGTTAAATAGCTCACTAGAAAGATTAGTACTTTACATTGTACTAATTGATGATGCTAAAGAGAAACTTGTGTTTTGATTTATCTTTCATTGTAGGATGCACTTCTTGAACTTAGAATTGGATTGAGGGTTTAGTAGCGGCTAGGGATTTAAATCGCAATCGCATTGTAGATGTGTCATTATGTCGCAATTGAAGTGTAACGGTCATAATCGACGGTATTGTGAATTTTTTAAAAAAAAATCACAATCTATATATATATATATATATATAGCCTTTCATAGAAATTAATTTCTGGCACACAAATTCAAAATTCTTTTATATAAATTAATTATTAATGTCTACTCCTCATCTTTATTTTAAATTTTATACACCAATTCAACCCCCCTTCCTGGTGCCTAGGGACAACAATTATTATTGTATATTATAAAATTTTATTTATTTATTCAAATATGATTTATTGAAGGATTACTTAATTTCAAATATAAACAGAGTAAATAATTGTGAAATTATGGACTAGTTCACAGATTTATAAAATAGTACAAGCTGATCGTTTCAAAAAAAGTCGATTAAAAAAAAAATCAATGCTTTGTAGGGATGGACTTCTGTGAAAAGGCAATATAGTTGGTCTCACAAAATACTCTAAAAGCCCATCCATTTGCAGTAGTCTCTCACTTCTAGTTCTAATTGAAAAGAAAGCCACTAATAGAGCCAAAGAAGATAACGCCTGGATCAAAGAAACAAGCAAAGAACAAACGTAGAGAACGCTGCCATTTAATCTTCTTCTCAATATCCATCAAGCACCAACAGAGCTACATTCGAAGAAGCTCTTTCAAAACGATTATTACAGAGCTAGAGAAGGAAAACCAGGTTGATGTTTTCTATTTCGCATGTAGAGACTGATTTCTTTTCCTCTTGATTTGTCTATTTGCTTTTTTCTTCACATTTTGATTTCAATTGTAAGCATTATTGTTTCCTCTTTCTGTTGATTGAGATTTGGGTACAATATTCTTGGCTGGGCATTTGTCTTTTTTTGGTTTTCTCATCTCTCTGTTGGTTCTGCCTGTTCATCGGGTAATGGCATCACAGCTGATATCGATCTTACTGTTGTTTTGACACAGCAACGGCTATTCTGGTGTGAATCCAAAATCACCTCTCTGTAACGTTGAAAATCATATCGGCGATCTTATTTTCCATTACGTATCATCCAATACGATACGTAGCGGACGATATTTAAAACCCTGGTAGTGGCTGAAAGGACTCGAATTTCGAGAACTACAGATTGCCATAGTATTTTTACAACAAACCTAGCCATAATTTTTATTGTTTTGATTGAAATAAGTTCTCCTTTGTGGTAATATGTAGTCTGTACAAAGTGAAGGTACATTTCCTAGTTGTAAGAATTTCTTTTGGACACTTGAGAGATTTGAATTCATTTTTTCACCTTTCATTCTGACTTTCAGGTTTTGAGTTGTTGAGATTGGATTTTTATATTCTGCTTTGTTGAGAATTGTTTAAAGGATTTGATTTCAGGAGTTTTATGCTTTTTTATATGATTGCTCACTCTCTAATTGGTGCATACGTGCATACGATATAATTATTAAAAAGTTCAATACCTTTTTTACTATGTATTTTATGTAAAATGATAAATTTCAATTTTAAATAAATAATAAAATATATATGAAAGGCATTATGGTAATTTAAGATTTATTATATAATATGATGATTCAAATCATTTAATAGGATTAGAACACAATATTTAATTTTATATAATAATAATAATAAAATGACTAATTTAAAATTCAAAATAATTTTTAAGATAAAAACAATATTTTAATATCCTTTATTTGAAATTTATTATTGTATAACATAAAACAAAAATTACAGTCCAATTTCACATAAATACATAGATTTTATTTAAACATTATGGTCATTTAGGCTTATGAAGATTGATTCCTAAATGAAGGGTATAATGAACCAAAACTTGGAATAGCTTAGAATATAATAATTATTCTATTCTTTGTCTATTCTATCCATTCGATGAACCAAATATGGCCTAAGTGATTGTGATGTTTTATATAGAGATGAAGTATAAGAAGACACTGGACTTGTTTTGTGAGTTGGTGAATGCAAAAGGGAAGGTGAAAGGGCGGTTGCTTGGGTTGGATGTAGGTGATAAGTATGTCGGATTAGCCGTCTCAGACACTCAGAATAAAATTGCATCACCTCTTAGGTATTATGATAATTGATTTCTCATGTCGATTCATATGTTTCAATTACTTGCATTGCATGTGCTTATTAAGGTTAATTGTTATTCATTTGTTTTCAGTGTTCTTGTAAGGAAGAAATCAAACATTGATTTGATGGCCGCTGATTTCCAAAGTCTGGTGAGTATTTGTCATTTCTTTCTTTCTTTATGAGTTAGTGGAATGTAAAATATGAATGTTTTGAGGTTATTGGAGGTGAGAGTTGGTTTGGTGGTTATTAAAAGAATTGTCTTTTGAGAGTATTCTATGACGGAACAAATGATTTGGTGATTCCATTCTTCAAGTTGTTTTCTTCAGCCTGCTTTTGTTGACTCTCTGTGTCTTTGAAAGCTAGTAGATTATGGGTTGGCCCATTATGGTCCTTGAAGGTTTTTGTCATTATTGCTTTTAGCTGTCCCTTGGTTTTCAAATATATATATATATATAGATAGAGAGAGAGAGAGAGAGAATGTCCTGAATGTCCTTCTTTCCTTCAAGAACCTTGGACATTACAAAATTGATGATGTATTTGTTAAAATTTTGGTAATTTTCACACTTACGGTATTAGTGTTATTGCTTGAAGCATTTTTATGTTGTTTTTGCTGATGGCTGCCCATTTGCAAACTTGTGTTACATAATTATGGGAAGATTGGCATAATTTTTTAGAGCATGCTTATATACATGTGTATTTATCTGTTAAGTTGGACCCATCTTTAGGTTTGAGCTTTAAGTGCACCTTTATCTCCTGTATATGCAGATTTCTGAACTCTCTGTGATGGGATTTGTTGTTGGCTACCCTTTCGACAGACAACGAATTGCTCCTGATGTGCGTTTTTATTTCATTCACCATCAATATTATTGCTCCGGCTTCTTGCTTTCATCTTATTCCAAATGTTATTTCTTAGGCTATGCATGTGAAGCTTTTCATTGATGAGCTCTGTAAAACAAGTAAACTTGAAGGTTTGAAGTACACATACTGGGATGAGTGCTTTACATCAAAGGTAATTGCTTATACCAATTTAAAAATTTAAGGTCTCAGTTCATTTTGATAATATTCATATGAGCACAATGAGGGTTTTATCTTTTTCAAAAAGATGTTATTACAGGGTCAAATGAAAATGGCCAAAAAAAAAAAAAAAGTTTAGCTATCAATTACCACTAGATCAGTGGAACTTCATAAACCAATATCCCTACTGAGCACTAGAGAAGAAAAGTAGAAAAAAATCTTGCATTCATGTTCGACATGGCATAGAATTTCATTGTTAATGTTGTTTGCAGAATGCGGAATTACTAGTAAAGCCTTTGGAATTGCATCCAGTTCAAGAAAAGACCATAATTGATAAGTTTGCTGCTGTTGCAATACTTCAGGTATCTTTATGCTAGTTCATTCTTTACAAATGTAATAAGCTTATTATGTCTGAAGATACATTAATGTGGTTTGTGGTGGAAACTTTAATTTCTTTTCCATGGAAAGCAGGAAGCTGATCACAGTTTTTCTTTTTTATAGTAAAGATCGAGTCTTTTCTACCTATATTATTTTGCAAGAAAGGGAAAAAAAACTTAATTTACAATTCTGTTTCAGATATTCAAGTTAATTTATAGCACTATGAAATTAAAATTTTCCATGAGTTCTCCCATGGATTATTTTAAGACTTTACCATTTTGAATTGCATCTATTAACATACTGATTCATGGCAGGGGTACCTGGATTATTGTAATAAGAAGCTGAAATTGGGAGGCACCACAATAAGGAGTTTGAAATGAATGCAAGTGTATGTTTATGCAAGATGTGAAGAGAGATTTTGCTAACATTGTATGTAAACTGCTGTTGCAAGTCACACCAATTACTTTTAATAGTATTGTTGCATTCCCCAATCGTGGACTTTTGGTGCAAGAGTGCAAATATAGGATCACATGTTTTAAGTTGTTGTCGACTCCTTTGAAGTGATATGATCTTCGTGATTTTTGCCTACGAGTCCTTTGCAAAGGCTCTAAAGATGGATGTTTTTAATTTAAAAAGGTGATAGGCTTGCAAATATTTTCCAGAAATTCTTCTCGCATTGCTTAAAGTTTTTCTAGAAATTCTTCTTGCAAGGATTCCTTGGGGACAATTCTGATTATCACATTTTTCCAGTGATATCAGTTTCTTATTTATTGTTTCAGGTGGTGACTAATCTAGCAGAGTAGAAAATGGAGGTAAACTTGCAAAATTGGCAGTTCCTCTTATTTTACTGTTTCTATTTTCTTTTCCTCTGAAGCCTGAAGCTTGTTCTTTGTAATTTATGCAAGTTTGAATCTGAACATGAATTTAATATGTACCTCTTAGTATGGTAGGTTACTATTATTATGATTATTTTTATTTTGCCATCCTACTGTGATAATTGGAATCCAATCAATAAGAGCTCCTTAATAAGCAAAAAGGTCTTTGTTTGTTTCACATTATGATTTTGCAATCAAACTGGAAAGAACTTGAAGATATTAAGGAATTGGTAAATACCAACCGACTAGCAATGCTACTTGAGAATATTATGGTACCAGCAGGCTATGACAGAAGTTCTTCTGGACATGTTATGCATTTTTCGTTGGATTACAAGGTCAGAATTTATTTTTTGCTCCTGCATGGATCACTGTACTTCTAAATTAATTAGAACTAGAATAATTTGCCTTGATCTTGGTTTAGCCCAACCAAAGGACATGATTTTGAGCTTTTAATTATTAAACCTGAGACAAAGTGAATGGGATGAGAACATGGATAGTGGTTTTAGCTGTCTAAATGGAACTTTGAAACAAGCCATGATCTAATCGATAAACATGGTGCGTGTGTGTTTTCCAACTAAAAAAAAAATACAATTTTATATATTAAAATGCCTCTTTCCAATTCTCCAAAATCACACCACTCTCTCAAAACGTTGGCCTTTTTAGTTCAACTGAATCATATATCATGTCTATTGCCCTTAGACAGCCAATTAGGTAATCAATAGTCCCGATCTTGATTCCAAACTAAGAGTCCATTTGGATTTATGGTTTATACAGGATTGAAATGGAATGGACTAATTTATAAAATCGTTTTATGTTTGGATGAAAAGTATTAGAGTAGAATGGATTGATTCTTAAAAGTTGCTAAATCAATCTAAACTCACGGTGTTTTCACGGGTTTCATATTTAAAAGATGATTTTGCCCTCATTTGGGACTTTGTTTGGGCGATTGGTGGCTGCTGGGGCTCTTATTTTGGCTGGAGCTTGTTTCCCATTGTCGCACAGCAGAGCAACCAACACAGACCCCCACCTCCCTTTGCTGCTGCACGACTCCGCTTTTGCTGCTACTGCTGCTGCGTGACGTTCTCGATGCAGGGTCGTCTTCAAGCTCGGGTTGTTGAAACTCTTCGTTTAAAAGAAGCTTTAAGTTGGATTTTGGGTCATGAGTTGTCAAAGGTGGAGGTGGAATCTTATCTAATGCAAAACAAGTAGTTGATGGGTTCCATAATATGGACGAGGACTAGTCTGAGTTTGGTATAATTTTGCAGGTCTGTCGAGACCTTACACAGCGTTGCCATCAAGTCTCTATTAGTCATGTTCGACGAACGGCTAATGAGGTTGCTCATCAGCTCGCAAAGTTGGATTTTAGTTTTGCTTCTCCAACTCTTTTGCAAGAGTACCGAATTTTGTTAAAACCTCTTTCCGTGATAGATGTTTTAGCAGTTATCGGGTAATGGAATTTCTATGCTTTGCTTCATATATATATATCCTATCAATTTTCAAATTTTTTTTAGTTTTGAAATAATAAGAAAAAATTTAAATAACTTAACTACAATTTTAGTTACATATACACCAAAATTATAATCATGACCATAAAAAAATATATATATATAGATATTATGAGGTATAAGTAGGGGTGTGCTAAAATCAGACATGACCAAAAAAATTGACCGAACTAAGTTAGTTCAATTTGGTTTAGTTTAATCCTCTAATAAAAATAAAATTGATTCGGTTCGATTTTAATTTTAAAAAAATTCAATTTTGGTTCGATTTTTTAGATAAAAATTGCAAAAGCAGAATAAATCGAAATTAAAACTAATTTGAATCGAATTATATTTAAAATATATGTAATTTAATCAAATGAAATAAATTGAACTAAACTTTTATAGATTAAAAATATATGTGATTTAAAATATTTTAAGCATAAATTGATATGAGAATTTTATTAATACTAATTTTTATTTAATATGTGTTGTACGTGATTAAAATAATTATTAAATATATAATTAACTTTTTAATTTTATATTTATAAATAAAGAGCATAAATTTTATAAAATTATACACAATTAAAAATAGATATCCCCTTATTGAAAATTTCCGGATCAAATATAAACAATTAAAAAAATTTTATATGAAAATTTTCTGGATCAAATATAAATATATCTCATTGAAAATTGACAGGTAGTGATTTATAAATATATATCTTTTGAAAAAATTTATTTAATAGTACAAATATAATATGATTTATTTAAAATATGTATTATAAAAATATAAGATAATTGATAGAAAAAAACATTTGGTTGATTTAGTATGTATAAGAGTATTTTTGTCAATTTTTAAGTTAATATTCTCATTTTCTTCTATTGCAAACAAATATAATTAATATCAAATCATTCTTTTTCATTTTTACCATCCCAAACAAAAATATAATTTAACACTTTTTTTAAACCAAACTCATCTATTTCATTCTATTAATAACTCTTTCAACCCTTTATAAACCATCAATTCAAACACAGTGTAACAGTTCCCCATGAAACATCACTTCCTTTTTTTAAAAAAAAAAAAATTCAACAATGTCTTCTTAAGACATTTCGTTGTATACCCCGGTATCCATTACCGATGATGCACAATACAAACTGGACCCAAAAAAAAAAAAAAAACCATTATATTGGGTTCCACATGTATTTCAACATGTTTTACTTTGGCTGTGTTTGATATTTCATTAAAAGATGCAGACTGCAAGGAATTGAAATCCCTCATAGAGAGAGCATCAACAGTTGTATTATAAATGCATTGCCTGTATTGAAGGGAATAATCTACTCCCCTCAATTTAATGATACCTTTTTTTTTTAAGGCAATATGGAGTCTTTGTTGTAAATGGTATTTGAAATTCTCATGGTCAGTTTTGACAATAAAAGGAGAGGATTCCAGAGAATGTCTCATTTAGTAATAGCCACTAATAAACATATTAAGTTTGAGCGTGATTTTAAAGCTCATTTAAATGAGTCGAGCTCAAACTAATTTTATTAAGCTAAATTTCAAGTAGCTCATAAACAAATTTGGTTTATTTATATCCCTACTTTAAATCACTGGTATGGGCAAATATTTTCGAACAGTGTGAAATACTTAAAGTTGCTAATGAACCCACTCTACCACAATGATCAATGAGAGTACAAGCGCCTAACTGTTTGCTTCACCTTCTAACCAAGGTAAACGGCCAAAGTGGAGCGGGGTCCCTTAAGGTAACTTGCGAGTCATATTTTTTTAATGGAAAATTTTATTTGCAATTCCCTATTTTTTATTTACACTCACCTTAAAATTTAATAAATTATATTATTTATATACTCTAAATAAATTACTTTTTTCACCCTTATTATTTATATACAAATCCCTTATATTATTAAAATTTATCACACTCTTTAAATTAACTAAAACTTATTTATAACATTTAATATTATTAAAACCTATCACACTACAATTTTCTTTTATCAAAACTTACCATAGTCTATAAATTAACTAACAAAGATATTTTTGTTTCAAGTATTAATAGACCAAATTGGACCAATACTCTATTACGTATAATTGACACAAATATCAATATGATTGTATTCAATGATGGAAAGTATTATGTATTGATCATATTAAAGCATTTGAACCACTATATCTTAATAATGTAAATATTGTCATGCTATAAATAATAAATTTATATGATACATTATATTTAATTAACAATATTTGAATGTTTTTACAAATATAGAATTTTTTGAAAATTACGGATGTTATTATAAAGTATTTATCATGAATTAATGACTTATTTTAATATAAGACATTTGGAGATTATGTTGAAATTTGATTATCCAATAAAAAAATGAGAAAAATGAGTTGTAAAAATTAAAAGGGTACAAAAGGAAAAAAGTGAGGTTGTGAAAGGAAATTTTTAAATAATGAGAGACTATAAAAAGAAGAGAGTATAAAGAGAAAATAAGGGTTATAAATCGAATTTTCCTTGTTCAATACGTATATCATAGACTCAGGTCCATGTTGCAACATAAACCTGGGTTAATATGCACCATTTCATTTAAGTGTTACACGTGTCATTTAAAAAAAATAGAACTGCATGTAAATTGGTCTTAACTGCATATACATTGTTATTTAACTGCATGAACATTGAAATTTATAAAATAGATTAATGAAAAGTAAATTAGTTTTTAAAACTCTAACAACAATATAAAAAAGTCTAAAAAAAACTTTGTTAATATATATTATTTTTGCATGTACATTGGTCCATTAATTTTAAAATGTACTATTCTTTAATTGTATATACATTAGTTTTGAGTTATATGTACATTGGTCATTAACTGCATGTATATTGAAATTCATAAAATAGATGAATGAAAAATATATTAATTTTGAATTGGTACTCAAGCAACAATGTAACAAATTCTTAAAAACTTTGTTGATATATATTGTTTTTGCATATACATTGCTACATTAAGTTTGAACTGCATATATATTAGAATTGAACTGTATGTACATTAATCATTAACTTTATATATATTAGTGTTGAACTGTATGTATATTAAAATCCATAAAATAGATTAATGAAAAGTAAATTAGTTTTGAATTGGTACTCTAGCAATAATGTAACAAATTTTAAAAAACTTTGTTGATATATCATGCATGTACATTAGTCAATTAGTTTTGAATTCATAGTTTATTTTATTAATCTATTCATGGATTTCAATGTATATACAGTTCAATACTGATGTACATACAAATCAATATCAATATACATGCAATATCAAATGTACATACAGTTAATAACCAATATATATAAGTCACATGAAATTTAATGAAATAGTGTGTTTTGATCCTGAGTGCATGAAGCAACATGGATCCGATCCATGATATAATTTGTAATATTTTTTAGATGAGTTTGGATTGGATTAGTTTAGGTTAAATTGGATCATCATACCAATGTACAAAAAAAAAATTAAGGTTTTAAAATTTTAGACCATTCATAATTTCAACTTTTTAAAATAAAAATATTATTTTGATTTTTAAATAAATTTTTAATAATTTAAATTAAATCAATTAGATTGATTCATGGATTGGATTGAAGTCAAGTCAATTTATATTGATCCATGAATTAGTTCCAGATCAAGTTGATTTTAAATTTAATCATTTCAAATCTCTTTTGTAAGTTCAAGTATTATATTTTTTAGGATGAGTTCAAGTTGTGTCAGAAATTGCAAGTGCAAGTAACTATTTATTTCCTATCTTTATCAATGGTAGCTTTCAGGGTATTGTACAAACAGATACAGATTATTGTCTATCCTCGCTGTTCTGGTTTATAGCCTTTCCCATGGCTATCAATTATATATTTTTTATAGGTTTCAGATTAGGTCATTTGAAAATCATTTTTTAGTTTTAAAGTATAATATTCAGGAGATCTAAATTATGAAATTTGCATCTAAATAGCTTCATCTTTGTCAATAGATTAACTACCAGTTATTTTGAATAAATCATGTTCAATGACTAGTGATCCAAGATTATGCTTCTTCCTTTTTCTTTTTTTTTTTTTTTTTGCTTTTTCTTTTTCCAATTCTTCAAATCATGCAAAAAGCCTGGAGCAATTTTGATATCATTAAAATAGATTATGTTAAGTGCATATGGTGTTTCCTCTTAGTAACTATATTGCTCTATGTAGACAAGTTCTTGCAGAACGTTGAAATCTAACTTAGAGATCTAAGGAGATAGATTAGGGCAATAACAGTAAATTTTGAAAATTTGTTATTATTTGTGTAACAATACAATGAAATTTAAGGAATCATTGCTGTCCTTTGCTATATTGGCTTTTTTTGTTGACTGCTTTTTTGTTCTTAAATAATAGAGTCATTAATTTAAATATCCATTGAATTATAATTAAAATTTTATTTTGACCATTAAAGATCGGTTTTAAGCAATTAAGTTATATAAAAATAATTATTATTTCAATTAACAAAATTCAATCAAACTAAAGAACTTAGAATAGCATAAGTTCATAAATAAATAACAAAATACGGCAATTCAATTTGAATTCTATATAATTTTAAAACAAATAAATTAATATTAATTGCTACTTGGCATAAGTGTCATCCTTAATTTGATATGATTTTGTTAATTGAAACAATAATCATATTTAATGATGTAATTCAATAAAATTTGCTATAATAGAATTTTAATCATAATTAAGTAATCATTGTCATACATTATCCTGATTAGATAAGAACTGTGAAATTAAGCAAATCTTGACTGCTAAAAAGGGTTAGTAGCTAACACTAGTTACCACATGACCATCCTTTATCTTCTTCCAAGCTAAATTTCAGTGGCACATTCTTAATTTTCTAAAGAAAAGGAGACCATAATTCCTACATCCGCTAGCCCCAAACTGCGTGTCAATGGTCTAATCTATGCCTCTGAAGTTATGTTCTTTGTTTTGTTTTCATTCCGTATTTTATTGTCTTCTCTGTTATTTGTTTCTGCTTGTCCTATCAGTTTTCATACTCCTTCAGCGTTTGACTTATTCAACCAAATGGTAGACGAAGTTATTCAGTCATAGCAGAATGACTGCTTTGTTGAACTACCCATGCAGGCTATAAGTGGCAACTCAATTCTGGTGGAAGTGCATGGAAAAAATTTCTTAGTTACTTGAAAAGCGTAAGCAAATAGCTATCATTTTCCAGAGGAACCAGGACAGAAGTTCTAGTCACATTTCGTTTCAGTGAATTCTGCATTGATCTTTGAAGATGGATTATAAACCTGTATTGGGAGGAATCATAGCTTCTCTTTTGGCATTGGTTTTATTATACAAATTGAAAGGAAAAAAGAGCAACATAACTTCAGAGAACTTCAAAAATGAAACTTTTAAGAGCTGCAGAGAAAAAATATACCAGACTGGGATGGTTACCACATCTGACGTAATCGTTGTTGGTGCTGGTGTTGCTGGTTCAGCTCTTGCTTATGCTCTTGGCAAGGTAAGCTTTTGTAATCGCTACGAATATGAATCAATTATGGTGTAGGGGATGATAAAATTTCAATGGATCAGCTCAAGACAAGTTCTTTAACTATGACTGCAACATTGTTTTGGCTACTTAATGCAGGATGGCCGCCACGTGCACGTGATCGAGAGAGACTTGAATGAGCCTGATAGAATTGTTGGTGAACTCCTACAGCCTGGCGGCTATCTGAAACTGATTGAGTTGGGTCTTGAAGGTATGTCAAAAATTCAGACTATACAGAAACTTGGCATCTCAATTTGTTGATAATACAACAAGAGATTTATAAGTGTATATTTATTTATATGGGCGCAGATTGTGTAGAAAAGATTGATGCTCAACAAGTGTTTGGATATGCTATATACAAGGATGGCAGAAGTACTAAGCTATCCTATCCTCTGCAAAGTTTTGAATCAAATGTAGCTGGAAGAAGCTTTCACAATGGCCGTTTCATACAAAGAATGCGTCAGAAGGCTGCAGCTCTTCCCAAGTAATCATTTGTACACTTATTTTGTTAACTCTGGTTTTGTTTTTACTACAAGATAATCATATTGCAGTCAATAATGGGTATTCAACATGCAAGTAATCAATTTTCCATAACCTGATTACTTCATTCTTTCGTTTTATTGTATTAGTTCATTTGCAAAACTCTTCTGTGAACCTTCTTGATTTTTGTATAGCGTAAGGATGGAG